>JAWQEG010003510.1:25000-52500 GCA_033782935.1 Petrolisthes cinctipes | reverse complement strand
ACCATAACTATTTTATCAGCCAAGTGACTAGCAGAGGAAGTACCCACGTGAACCGACTACAATGCCACAAATTATCTTAACTTTTTCCTCTCTTAGCATTACGAAGGAAAAGAAAAGTTTCAAAGGTTAAGAGTTCGACTTACGTAGGGTAGATATTATATTGTTAGGTCATATTTAGCCCAGTGTTAGTTCATAATTTGTGCCTTATGATGGAGTAAGGAGTCTATAATATTTACTGTAGGCTACATCAGAACCAAAGGAATTATTCACTTTGATACTCATCATAACACATGGGAGTGATATCTTCAGGTGTGTGTGTGTGTGTGTGTGTGTGTGTGTATGTGTGTGTGTGTGTGTGTGTGTTCTTACCTGTTTGTATTTTACAGGATGCGTGTGTGTGTGTGTGTGTGTGTGTGTGTGTGTGTGTGTGTGTGTGTGTGTATGTGTGTGTGTGTGTGTATTTATACATACCTGTTTGTTCTTACATATTCGTATCTTAACAGTGTGTGTGTGTGTGTGTGTGTGTGTGTGTGTGTGTGTGTGTGTGTGCTATCATGCTATGGGGACTCCTACTACTGTATGTTGTAAATCTCTGAGGTATAGTCAGTCATAATAAATTTTGTGTCCAACCACTTTCCATCCCAGACGACCTTTTTTTCTCCTTTTAGATCTTTGTATTCTTCTTATTATATTTTCCCAAGTTATAAGAATTTAATAACTATTGGTGATTTTTCTGTACTGTGTGTGAAAGAGATGTCGAGGAATTTGAGAGTAATTAAAGCGAGTAGGGAATGTCGAGTGAGTGATTTGCAGTGTGATGGATGGATGAAGGTTAAAGGGAGGAGAGGGTGTGAAGAAGAATAATTGAGATAGAGTGAGAGGAGTTAATAGTTAAGTTAGAAAATAGGAAAGATAGAGTGAGGGAAGAGGGTGAGGGATAAGAGAGTGTGATAGAGCAAAGAGTTAGCCAAAGAATTGATGATAAATTAAGTGAAGAGAGAGAGAGAGAGAGAGAGAGAGAGAGATTATTCACGTTGCACTAATCATAACAACAAATTTTCCTCGTCAGTTCAAAATTCTATACACACCCCCATTCTCTCTCTCTCTCTCTCTCTCTCTCTCTCTCTCTCTCTCTCCTCTCTCTCTCTCTCTCTCTCTCTCTCTCTCTCTCATTCAGTTATACAATGCCCGTCTATGTCTCGTATCCACTCCCTCAAAATAATTTCTCACTTCTCTTTGTCGTAATACATCTTCCTATCTTTAACTTTCCATTTCAACTGCTATTCTTTCTTTTTTCTTCAGAAATATTACTCCCTCACATTCCTTTCTCACTTCTTTCACTTTCAGTCATCTTTCTTTCTCTCTACGTCTTCCTCGCTTGTCGATTTTCCTAAACTTTTCTCGTTTCTCTTCCACTCTCATCGAAAGCTCTGCCATCCCCACCTCCAAGCATTTCTCTTACTTCCTCCTTAGTCCTCTGCTTCTTCCCTCAGAAATATTCAACTCTCTCTTTCTCCTCCACTTCAGATTTTCTTTAAGCCTCTCTGAGAAATGAAATATATTTTTTCTGCAAATTAATTCTTTTGAAGAGAGTGGGAATTTTTCTTATAATTACAGAAATATAGAATTCAATGTTGATTAAACTAAATTGACTCTTTGTATCACTTAATTGAAAAACTGATAATGTTTCTAATGCTTTAAATAGTTTACAACCAGACACATTGACAATAGATGGTTGGAACGTATGACAGCCTTGTAGTAGGACGTACAGTAAGTTTATTTTTACGTTTTCTTATTGTAATTGTTTATCATACAGAGTGTTTTGTCAGCTCATTTGCAGAGATATGATAAAATTAGATCCCATGAAAATACCTCGAACTGTTACCGGTTGCCATATGTCGCGATCACCTTTCAGTGCATGCAACTGTACACTTAGGTATGTACAGTGAAAATGCAAATAAATATTCCTAGAACAATGCAGATGAAAATGTGTTGTATGCTTTCCAGTACCAAGTACACTGTAACTACTGGGTGGCACCTATATTTACCAGTACTGACTCGAGTCCATGATTCCCCCAAGATAGTCATGGGTACTGGGAACTGGAATGGCTCCAGAACCTTGTACCTCAGCTCTACCACGAATTCATACCAAAGACCGTCCTTCCCTTCCTTTAATAATACCAGTGAATGGACGCCCAGGGAGTTGTTGTCACCACTCCGACGTGTAACTCGGTGTGGATGGATTAATACTTGGAGAGAGAGAGAGAGAGAGAGAGAGAGAGAGAGAGAGGAAGGTGATGGTGGAGGTAGTGAAGGAGGGACATATAGAACGTGGAGGCGGCTGTGGGGTTGTGAGTAAGGGCAGTGTTAGGGAGAGATGGAGGGAGGGAGGGAGAGAGTGAGTGAGTGTTATTACTGTTTTTGTTGTTGTTGTTGTTGTAATTTATTATGAGAGGAATGAAGGTAGGTAGGGAGGGAGCAGCAGTGGCAGTGTTATAGGGGGAAGGAGAATGAGAGTTGATGACGATAATGTTATTGTGGGTAATGAAAGAAGGGAAGACGTAACAGAGGTAGTGGTGATGATAAGAGTATAGTGTTGGTAGGGTGTGTG
Source organism: Petrolisthes cinctipes (assembly GCA_033782935.1). NCBI lineage: Eukaryota > Metazoa > Arthropoda > Malacostraca > Decapoda > Porcellanidae > Petrolisthes > Petrolisthes cinctipes. The sequence continues at coordinate 49,889 of JAWQEG010003510.1, read as the reverse complement.
GAGTAAGAAATGGAAGTATAGGAGTGGTGGTGGTGGTGGCCGTAAAGAGTAGTAAAGGTGGAAGTGGGAAGTGTGGTGGTGATGGTAGGAGTGGTGGTGTTCGTGGTGGTGGTGGTGGGGATGGTAGATGTGGTGGTGGTGGTGGTGGTGGGGATGGTAGGTGTGGTGGTGGGTATGGTAGGTGTGGTGGTGGTGGTGGTGGTGGTGGTGATGGTAGGTGTGGTGGTGTTCGTGGTGGTGGTGGGGATGGTAGGTGTGGTGGTGGTGGTGGGGATGGTAGGTGTGGTGGTGTTCGTGGTAGTGGTGGGGATGGTGGTGTTCGTGGTGGTGGTGGGGATGGTAGGTGTGGTGGTGGTGGTGGTGGTGGGGAGAGTAAAGACGATGATAGGAGTGGTGTGGAGTGGGGGTGATGGAGAGGAGTAAGAGGGCACTAATAGGAGTGGTGTAGGGATGATGGAGAGGAGTGAGAAGGCGTTGATAGGAGTGGTGTCTAGTGGGGGTGATGAGGGGAGTAAGAGGGCACTGATAGGAGTGGTGTGGGATGGGGGTGAGTGTGAGGGCGTTAATAGGAGTGGGAGTGATGGAGGGGAGTGTGTGGGGGGGGGCGGAGTGAGTGATGTCAGCGGGGTTCCAGACGAATTACTACTCCACACGCCAACACGACCCCCTTGGGAGTAGTGAAGGCAGAGAGTGTGCACCGCCTGGACCAAACACACACACACACACACACACACACTGTACGCATCCGTATACACACACATAGACTCAATATGAAAAAAATGCGCAAGACAAAATACTTGAATACATATAATTATAGGGTTTCACACATTCAGCGCATCTTTAGTTTTACGTATTTGGCAAAGGAACACCTCCAGTAGCCTTTAAAAGAGAGTCGATAAGTCAACAGAGATTTATACCTCTCGCTCGACCACATGTATTTATAGTTCTCATTTCGGTTGACGCTTGCTTGGTATTTTTCATGATTTGTGTTTCAGTGATCATTTCGAGCGGTACAGTCACCATAAATTTATTCATGAAATTGTTTTGTACAGGAGTATCTGGTAAGGAACGCCATCAAATCTGTAGGTTGTCAAATACCACAAATTATTCTGTTTACCTTGCAGATTATATTATCAACCCTTATTCCTTACAAGATTTAAAATATTATCCAAACTAAGAATCTTCATAACTATTAGCCTATTCTATCATAATTAATTGTTGAAGCTACAACGTAATTTCACTACATAAACTACATACAGTATACGAACATTTATATTAATGGAATTCAGCACACATTGTGACACTTGGTAACCTCTAGCACGACCACAAATCCAACATTACATTAATTTAATTTAAAGAGGATATATGAAAATGTAAAAAATATTGCAATGTCTGCTGCTTGTACAAATATAGTTTTTCTGAAAGATTCGTTAGTTTCCTATTTATTACAATATGTAACAAAACGAAGGTGTCTCCAACTATTGTAAACGTGAGTTGCCACCGTAGCCTAGCAACCATAGCCTAGCAACCATACGAGAAATACGGACACTCTCATCAATCAAATCAAGTATGTTAGTACTGGGAGAATTATTTTGGTGTCGTCGCTCTGGCGACGTAATATTCATCTGGGCTCAGCCAATCAAGATCCCTGTTTCATTCTCCATAGGGCCACTCAGAGCGCATTTTACTTTATACGATGAAATCTAGTCCAGAGATATCTGTCCGGGGCGGTACAGTATTGTCATCATCAGTACATGACAGCATAACAACCTTACCATGAGGAGAGGTTACATGTGTTTTGAAATAAATATTTTTCTTATTTCTTTCTTAGCTTGAGATGTTCTAAAAATCAGGAGTTGCTTTCATTATACCTTGGTGTCTGGAAGCCTAAAGCCATAGAGTCAGTCTGGGGGTAAGGAAAATGTATATGCAATACTTCATTCTAACAGGATCAAATAGATATACAGAATACATAACAGTACTTAAGAAAATAGAAAATATACGGTAGGCTGTCATTATTATCATTCTGACACCAGTTAATATCATTATCATTACCACCATAATTAGTTCTGTATAATTATCACAATCAGTCAATTCTGTACACCTTATTAGCCTACTAAGTTATGTAAAGACTCGAGTCAGGATATTTTAAAAAGCGGAAACTTGATTGATCCTTATTCCACTTAGAGTTGGTGGAACAGTTTATGGTTGAGCACCCAGTAATACACATTTCAGTTACAAAATCAACTTCAGCAAACCAAAATAATGAAAAAATACCCACCGCTCCTGTGTAAGTAAAGGAGCCAAATATTAGTGATTCCCCGTCGCCGCTAGATGGCTCTGCTGTACCGCGAAGACCAAAACTCCCATAAGAGTGGTTTATCCTTCTCCCAGTACTAGAATCCTTGCTTCAATATACACGGTTGACTCCTCCCTCCCACAGACCACAGTCCGTCACTCCCTCAGTAGCAAGATGGATGCTTACTGGGAAGTTGCTCTGGTTTTGTGTGTGTGTGTATATTATTTTATTGTACTTAATTAATCAAGTAAAAATTTGTATTAAACGATTATTAGTGCTTATATAATGTGAATGTAATAAGCACTGTCAACGTTAGTGTTTTAGACTGCTGTCACGATGAAGAAAGCGAAAATTCAAGACAGAAGTTGGTGTAATGGGTGGACTAATAGTGATATTTTCTTGACTGCGGTACATCATCACATCGTCACTCCCGTGTTTGGTAAAGGATACCTCAAGCTTGCATCACATTGACATCCTTCTACTGTAATTCAGGTAAATATATTCACTGGTCACAATCTTCGTTTAAACATCATGGTACAGTTGCTGCCAAAAGTTTCAAAACATTAAAGGTAATCGTGTGACATTTTATCTCTAATAGTGAGATTGTCTGGAATTCTGGAGGAGGATTAACGTAACTTCTTGCATGGGAAGAACTATTTTCATCTCGATTCTACATGCAGGATATCTCTGACGTTCTTAAAATCAACATTGGAGCAGGATGAGTGAATGTTGTTATTTTCATGCATTCATGTTGTCAAGCTTTATTTTGTTTAATGGTTACTGAAATACTTATTGGTACACACTGCATGCAAATACTAACGAATTATGTCTGATGGTTACAGAATGAGTTTAGTTACACACTGCATGCACATACTAACGAAATATAATGTCTAATGGTTACAGAAATGCTTATTGTTACACTACATGCAAACACTAACGAAATATAATGTTTAATGGTTACAGAATTACTTTTGTTACACAAAGCATGCAAATACTAATGACCACAAATGACAAGTCAGTCAGGAAGGAGGAGGAGGAAATTGGACATAACAATAGTGATACATCTCTCCATTTCCTTCCCTGTGTCTTGTCTCACCTCTCACTTCCCTACCGTTCTGCACTCCCCGCCTCTCTCTTCCCTACCGTTCTGCACTCCCCGCCTATCTCTTCCCTACCGTTCTGCACTCCCCGCCTATCTCTTCCCTCCCTATCTCCTCTCCTCACATAGTTTGGTGTGAGTTAAACCGTAATAAACTTGCTACTGTTATCATGGACCAGGAAACCTTCATTACCCTCTATATAAATGCAGGATTACACGAGACACCGGCAATAACTTTTCTCTTTATGGCCGTAACATAAAGAGGTCGCGTTAAATGAGAGTAAGTACTTTTTATATGGACTAATAATGTGCCTGTTGTTATTTGTTTGTTAAAAGGGTCCTATGGTGTTGATGATCGAACAGTGGGATGCTATTGTTGCTCCAAAATATGCCTCAGGATAAACTCCGTAGGGCAGGCGCTGTTTTATAGCACGGTTTGGAGGAATCTGTAGCCTCCGAACCCCTAACGTTAGGCCACAGTCCGTCACCAACGACATTGCAGAAAATCAAAATCATAATAGCAATATCAAAAGAGCAAAATCAATATTAATATAAAATAACATAACAAAATCATAATATAGGAAAATCATAACACTCATAACATAACAAATTCATATCATTAGATCATTATAACAATATCAAAATCAATACAGCCATCACTAGTCTCGGGAGGTCAGTCAGACGCCGGGAGCACAAAAACTTTCCTTCCTTCCCTCCTCAGTTTTGCTCACGTCTAGCTGGCAACTCATCCATCACGCGGGTTGCCAGGAGGTGTCTCGCTCTAATTTTCGATGTCTCAGGTTTTAACGTGGATCTCCCCCCATCCACCCATACTTCCTCTCTCTCTCTCTCTCTCTCTCTCTCTCTCTTGGGGAGAGTCTTGGTGTTGACCGTTGATTTGTCCGTAGCTCACACACACTCCAGTTAATTTTCGAGGTCTCGGGTTCATACACACACAGACTGCTTCTGTATGGCGGAGAGTCGAGACTAGGCCCACTTGAGGGGTTCGGCGATTCGCTGGTCTTTACATTGATCCCCGAGAATAAGAGGACTGGCCTTCTGTTGTTGGAGGAACGGAGACCACCGATTTCTCCAAAAGGCGCCAGGAAACATTTTATTCACACCGCATACGAATAGATGATGTGTTTAGTAAGATAGGTTGCAGGATATAAGTAGCCCTCCAATTTCACAACAAATTATTTAGGAATAATGCCTTACTGATTTATTAATTCATTTATTTATTTGTTATTTGTTGTGGATGGCTGTCCTTCATATGATTATCTCTGTGTTGCAGGTGAGTTGATGCTCAGTACATCCTTGAGGAAGTGTTGGTGATGGTGTGAGGCGGAAGGGGAACATGGCAACTATTTTCTGTCCTCCCTTGTACCACGTGGTCATAGAGGTGAGTGTGTTTGTGTATGTGCGGGAGGGAGGATGGGGAATATTTTCACTGCGTTGTCTATTTCCAGTCGCGATCTAAACCTCTATAATCTTTCTACTACTATTTATTTTTTTACATTGGAGAAGGTGAGGACTTGAAAATAACTCTCAATATCCCTACCGGTAATGATATGAATGGGATGTGACTATATCTTCTGAATACTGATCATGGACAAACTAAGAATTATCATTTTTAAACAAGTATTTACGTATATTTATACAATTATGTAGTTCGTGGGTAATATTTCTTCCTTGCTTTTGCAGTCTTGTTGTTATAATATTCTAAGAACGACATAACCTATAAATACTATGTTTAAAATCTCAAGGTGCTGAATTTGTAGGTCTATGGCATATAAAGTTAATAGTACTGATGATATTAGTAGTTGTAGACGTAGTAAAAGAAGAGGAAGTGAGGTTGATTACTCTTGTTGTTGTAGTGACATTAATTTATTGTTACCATATTAATTACAATCATCTGAACAATATGGACTGAAATAAAACGGCATGAGAGGGTTAATTGTTCAGTGAGCAGGCCATTAATTAGTGACGAACAACAAAAAATGTATAATGGCTTCGTAAAATGTTTATGGAATCAAATTTTTATACTTCATGAGTCAATGTTTGCAGCAAATTAGATATTAACTTTTTAAATTATCTTTTAAACAATCTTCTGAATGACTGGATGCAGGTTTTGTGAATTTTTCTTCGGTGTTTTTGCAGCTGTATGATTCATATATAATAGCCATAACTATGCATAAATAATTACTTAAAGTATAGATTAATGTATACAAGCCAACTCGTTTTAGCTGCTGCGTCTCAGCTGCTGCGTCTCTCTCTCTCTCTCAGTCAAGCGTCAAATTTAAACAGTTACCCGATCGTGTGAGTGAAAATGGGAAGGAGGGAGGAAAAAAGGAGGTTGGAAGGAAAACCCCGGACACACACACACACACACGCACACACAGACGGAATGCTGCTTTGTATATAGAGTATATATAGATTATGTATCGTGGCCAACACCAGGTTATCATATTTGAGTATGGAGAAGTATTTCATGGGAGGTAGTTCTGTTATTACCCGTGTTATAATAAATAATATGCAGTACTTCTGTGTAATTAACGTCTTGTTCAGGATACTCAGACAACCTTCAGTAAGAGAGAAGCTGAGGGACACGACAGGACACGACTAATGCCTTTAACGGGACCTGGTAGAGGAAATGAGAAGAGAGAAGGGAGGAAGGAGTTGTGAAGAGGAGGAGGAGGAGAGAGAAGGCAGGAATGAGCTGTGAGGAGTAAGAGGAGGAGGAGAGAGAAGGCAGGAATGAGCTGTGAGGAGTAAGAGGAGGAGCCGAGAGAAGGGGAACAAGGAGGTGGGTGTGAAGGAAGGAGAGATGAATGGGAGAAGAGGAGGGATGAGAGAGGAGTGAATGGTGGTGAAAGTATACGAGAGGAGGCAGAAGGATAGTTTGAGAGGATAGAGCAGGGAGCAAGAGGTAGTGAGTGGGAAGGTGTCAAAGGGAAGAGGACGTTGATGAGAGGGATTGGAGAGATGTCAGAGAAGAGGAGGAAAGCTGAGAGGGAGGCAAGAAGGAGGAGGAGAAAGGTATAGGAAAATATATGCTTTGTGGAGGAGCAGCAGAGTGGAGCGTACGAGAGGAGGGTGAGGAGGTGTAAAGTGGAGGAGAAGGAGGAGAAGGGGTGGATAAGAGGGAAAACAGAGAGAATATGTAAGAGGACAAGAAGGGCGACCAGGGTGAGAGGAGGAGAGGAAAGGTCTTATGACTGGAAGAAGAGTGTGCGTGTGTGTGTGTGTGTAGAGAGAGAGAGAGAGAGAGAGAGAGAGAGAGAGAGAGGTATGTGAAGGAGAAGAGAGGAAACAAGAGGTGACATGGAAAAGATTGTGAATGAGGAAATGTCAGAGTGGGAGAATCAGTGGCGTGAAGGATGGAAGGAGGTTTGGAACTATGACGGAAGGAGAGGCCAGGCAAGGAATAACTGAACTGGCAGATAGTGTGATCGAGGGTATAGAAAGGGTCTGACTGACAAGGAGAGAGAGAGAGAGAGAGAGAGAGAGAGAGAGAGAGAGAGAGAGAGAGAGAGAGAGAGAACAGAGGGTGTGTGTCTGTGTGTCTGTGTGTGAAGGGAGATCTAAGGACATAGCTGGCGTAAGGAGAAAGCGAAGGCATCTGTAATTGGGAGAGGGAATTCACGCTTGGGAAGGATCCAGGTGAGAAGGAAGGAAGGGTGATGAATTGCGTGAAGGGGAAACATGAATGCCTCGGTAGGGAGGAAGGAAGGAAGTTGTGTAAAGGGTCGTGAAATTAAGGTGGGCGAGTAAGGAGTCATGAAAGGAGGAGTGAAGTAATGATTGGTAATGTCTAGAGAAGTGAGATGTTGTAATTTAAGTGAAAAGGGTCGAGAAATGAAATCAACACGAGGAGTTATGAAGGGAGGAGGAGTATAATAATGAGTAGTGAAGTGAGAGGTCGAGAGAAGTGAGAGGTCGTCATTGGTGAAGTGATAAGGGTAATGAAATGACAACAGTGCAAGCGCTAGATAAGAAATCGGTGAGAGGAATAATGAATCATTGTCATCACGAGAGAATAACGATGATTAATGAGAGACGAGTAGTACAGAGAAGCTGAGAGGAAGTGACAGACAGGTGGGGAGAACAAATCAACTAAATTTAGGTTATCTTGTTTCTTGGAGGACTAATTTGGAGGTTTCTGGTGCTCTACGTTTGCCAACACTATATTTTACCCCTTAATAACTATCAAACAACTAGATATTGTAGCGAAATTTAAACTGCTTAAACAGGATAAAATTATGTTACAAGCTTCATGACTATCATTATTGAAGCTGCAAATTTCAGAAATACATTACTTCTCATTACCTTCTCTCCGTAAAAGACGTTGTGTATTGCAGTCAGGTAGTCAGTTTTGTGTTTGCATGTCTGTGTGCTAGGAAAATAAAACAACTATATATTATAGAGATTTGTTAGCCAAGATTTGTAGCAATAGGTGAACATTACAAGGCTTTTAAGCTTAAGGGACCGTGTGATGTAGTCAGAAAATTGAAGATAAATGAGTCTTACAAATATTGCCACGAAACACCACCTATATGGAAGGATCTTGTTTCGTGGCATGGTCAGGAGGAATCGGAAACCTCCAATTTTCATACACGATCACAGGGTCCTTAAGATGTATGCTTGGCTTTAAAATTGACAAATGGCGAGGACAGGATTTGCATTAGCGATGATGTTGCATTTCGGGTCAAATAATGCAACAGACAGCCAACCGTAAGAGACAACAATGAAGGCTGCTTGAGGAAAACAACAACAACAATGAAGGCTGGAAGAGACTGGATGAATTACGATCAGAGTTTATCACAGGGGCAGTTCCAGCTGGTAAACTATATCCCTAGACTTCAAAGAGACTGGAAATTAGTTTTATTATTGCTTGCTGGCACACTCATCCTCTTTTTCTGCACGTGTATCCAGCCCACACACACACACACACACACACACTCTCTCTCTCTCTCTCTCTCTCTCTCTCTCTCTCTCTCTCTCTCTCTCTCTCTCTCTCTCTCTCTCTCTCTCTCTCTCTCTCTCTCTCTCTCTCTCTCTCTCTCTCTCTCTCTCTCTCTCTCTCTCTCTCTCTCTCTCTCTCTCTCTCTCTCTCACACACACACACACACACACACACACACACACTTCAAAAGCACCTTCGCTCAGCCAAGTAATTACCCCAATGGAGACTAATGTTAGGTAGCAAGTGTTCCTTAAGTGTTGGTGAATAGCTCAGGTACTGATGTGTGAATAGCGAGGCTCAGGTCACACCAAGCTCAAACCTATCGCTTTTATGGAGGGGTAGAAAGGTGTCATTAATTTTTTATGGGCAATCTGTAGAGCAACTGTTTCTTCCATACTATGCCAAGAAACAGACCTGCACCTCATTGTTACTGATGGGGGATCTGTGATGGTTGTGGTTGTGGTGGTGATGATTATGGTGATGGTGGTATTGATAATGATGATGGTGATGGTGGTGGTTGTGGTGGTGATGATGGTGGTGATGGAGGTAATGATGTTGATTGTGATGGTGGTGATGGTATGGTTGTGATGATGATGGTGATGGTGGTAGTTGTAGTGGTGATGGTGGTAATGATAGTGATGGTGGTAGTTGTAGTTGTGGTGGTGATGATGGTGGTAATGATGGTGATGGTGGTGGTGGTACCTGGCGGATAAGACGGTGTTGACATTGAGACTCACTGTGGAGGGAAGGCGAGGGCTAAGTCTGAACTATTGCATCCATCCATCCCGTCCCCCTCCTCTCCTCTCACCTCCTTTTACCTGAGATGCGCCCCCTCCCCTCCCCTCCCTTCCCTTCCCTTCCCTTCCCCTCCCCTCCCCTCCCTTCCCCTCCCTTCCCTTCCCTTCCCTTCCCTTCCCTTCCCCTCCCTTCCCTTCCCCTCCCCTCCCCGCCCTTCCCTTCCCCTCCCCTCCCTTCCCCTCCCTTCCCCTTCCTTTACCTGAGACCTGTCCCCTTCCCCTCCTGTTAACTGTGCCTCATAACAGTAAGACCACCACTTTCCTCTCCCCTGTACTCTCTCTCTCTCTCTCTCTCTCTCTCTCTCTCTCTCTCTCTCTCTCTCTCTCTCTCCACTTTTCTTGACCCAGCTACCCCCTTTTTCTTCACTTCCACTCGACATCATAAGCACACCGAAAAAATATATTATATCCGGCAAGGGGTCGACAGTGAGTGAATGTGTTTACCCCTGTGTTGTGCAGAAAGTGGTTGAAATCTACATGTGTGTGTGTGTGTGTGTGTGTGTGTGTGTGTGTGTGTGTGTGTGTGTGTGTGTGTGTGTGTGTGTGTGTGTGTGTGTGTGTGTGTGTGCGAACCGTCGTCTCAGAGAACAACTACATAAATATTATACTAATGGGGTCCCATACTTTAGCCAAGAGAAGTTAATAAGTAAGGAGCGTGTGACTGACCGACCGACCCGGTGTTGGAACTGAGGTGTGAGTGAGAGCGGCATGAATAAGATATGTACCGTGGGAGTTAAGGAGAGAGAGAACAATCGATGTAAAATTATTATATGCAGGGACTTGGAGTTGTGGAGTTAATATTACTTTTAGTGGAATTATAGTTCGTGAGAGACATACACAAAGTCCGGACTGATACAGATACGGGACAAAGGATATAAATATACAGTTAAACATAGAAGTGTACAGAAGATACGGTAAAAATGTGCTGAAGAAGAAAATGTAGTGAGGATCTACAGAAAGTGGATGATAACTGGTGCAAAGAAATAAGGAAATTAAAAGATTATGATAGATAGATGGCAGATACATAAGTGAACAAGTGGATTGATAGATAATTAGGTAAATGAGTAGGGAGAGAGATGGACAGGTAAGCAGTTAGATACCGTAAATGGACGAATGGATAGATGGATTAAATTTAGCATTCATGGTTAGATAACGAACAGATATTGATTTGGACTTAAATACAAGATTAATAAATAAGTAGACAAGAAGAAAAGATTGATAGAAAAGTGCAGAAATAGAGGCAGACAAACATACATATAGACACACAAGTAGATAACGAGTAATGAACACACACACACACACACACACACACACACACACACACACACACACACACACACACACACACACACACACACACACACACATGTTGTACAGTATAAACAGACATAGGTACAAGCCTTATGCACACACACACACACACACACGCACACAACCCACCTGCAAATACACACAGCACACGTAAACACACTCACACATAAACTCTGCATGGGGCGAGTGCAATCTATCACCACGCCCCACAACACACCAGTCAACAAGTGGTTAGAGGGTGGAGAGTAAACACATTAGGGTGTGTGTGTGTGTGTGTGTGTGTGTGTGTGTGTGTGTGTGTGCCTCGGTAACTGCCATGAAGCTTATGACCAGTGTCGTAACCTGAAGAAAAATATACGGTAATTCTAGGGTAACAGCAACTATATATACCCTTTGTATGAATCAACTCCTGCTCTAGTAAATATAATTGTAACCAAATACCTAGTAGTGGTACCTGCACTGAAGCATATTGTAGAGCAAACATATCTTAATTATTGTTCTTTTTTCTCCCTTTATGGACGAAGCTTTAATAAGATTTGCTCAGTGAATTCGCAACAACAACCACGAAAAATATTAAGGCTTTAGCAATCACGTGTATTACTTTGGTTTTAGGAAATTCTTTAAAGCTGATACGTAGATATAGCAGCACGAAATGCGATAAGACCTGCTTACACTCTAAATACAATTAATCTTATTTACCAGAAGTATTACTAGCAGTATTTAATGTGCATACAACAAAATGTTATGTTATGTTGCTCTTTCTAACCGTGCACTGTAATTCAGCAAAAATGCAAGCGTACTTATAATGTTCTTTAAAGGTGAAAGGAGATAAGTGTATGTAAAAAAAAACAATAATAATTCGAGTGACTACCGCCAGAGTGACGTCGGAGTCTGCTGGCAACAAGTCCGGGAAACTAAGAAACAAAAATGCTCCCGGTCAGTCAGAAGTTCGATGAAGTAATTACCTGAGTAGTGTGAACATTTTTGAACCAGAATGTCGGGGATTAAGGGGGCGAAATCACATGTCTCTTTTCTCTCTCTGATGTGAATGATTTCAAGCACGATTTTATATTTTCTCGTAATCACTGATAAATTTTGTTGAAGCATATACTGATCTGACGTCACCATGTTAGTAGGCGGAGGGAGTACTGCATGGAAGGCGAACTCGTGATCACCAGTTGAAAGTTTAGTTGAAAAATTGAAACTATTACTTTTCTTCTTGCATTAGGCTAACCTCTGGACTGTAGGTTGTAAGTATAATAATAGGCAGTTGCTGTGGTGAGCTTATGCCATATATTTCCTCAGGTCCTCAGGAATATACGAGTAAATCTATTTAAGTTCTCACAGGTAGAGAGAGAGAGATCTTTATTTTCTCTTCCCTTTTCCCCTCCACACAAAAGTTGTACCGTCAAGTTTTACAATAGTTTCCCTACCTTCCACCAGGATCACAACAAACTTGTCTCACACACATTCTGTTTTTTCACACACATTTATCTTTACATGAGAAGTGTTTTAGAATCAAGAGGAAAGGTATAATGAGGAAAGTCTCGCTTCTGTTACAAGTTTGTTACCTTTTTCTTATTACCTCTCTCTTTCTCTTTTTTAACATAAATTATTCTATCCGTATTTTTTATCATCCTTTTCTCTTCTTATTGTCTTATTTTATAATACTGGTAAAATGTAGCACAACATTGCAATACGGTACACTCGACAATAATAATATGAAGTATAGTACAAGACATAGATTATTGTACAGTACAGTCGCAATATATAGTTCTATGGCCTCGCGGGTATGATGGTAAATTTTGAGAATAATGTGAAAAAAATGAGGTTGTTTTATCTGATAAATATTTTCATAGATTTCTTATAACTGACTTTACCCCCTGTGGAATAATGTAAGTGCCTTTGGCCAGAATACAATAAATATGCAACAAGAGTATGAACATGGCAACTCTCTTGTATACGAGTGTGCTGTCAATGTCGCTGGTGTAGTGAACAATATGCTTCTAGACGTACGAGACACCCAATATATATATATACCTCGTATGTTGGTTACTGAATCGCGTCGTCAATTAAAGGAGGCTCGGTCATCTGTGCAAGTGGAGGGATACCGATGTTTGATTTCTCCAAGTTGTATTCCAAAACAAATCCCCAATAGTTGATAGAGTATTAGGAAATGAAGGAAAGGAGACATACTATACATTAGACTAATCACGGTAGTGGTTGATTTCCGTGATTAAAAGGTGTTGGCGGTAATGCAAATAAAAAAAAAATCAACGCCACCATTTAACAGCAAGCATCCATCGACCTGTAAATTATATATTTTTTTTTTTTTTTTTTTTTTTTTTTTTTTTTTCTATACCTCAACCTCGGGACTGTAGGCTGTCAGTAGCCCGTGACTCTTGCGAGGCCCCGAGATTATTGGGTGTCGCACCAGATGAGACAGTGGAGCTTCGTGGTGATGTTGGTACCGTAGCTTCTCTTCTGTCCCACTAGATGACGACACCTTATTTATACACGTCACTATCATGAGAAAGCAGCTACACCGTCACTCACAGCATCTTGGAATATGGTCGGACATCTTCTATGTTGTGAGTTGACGACGATGTAGGGGGTATTTTCTTGACGTGTCGGCGTAGCCAGGGTATAGTTGACGAACAGCTGGACCCATCAGATCAACCCGAAAAAATCCCAGACATTTTCTCGTGGACTCGAACTAGGGCCCTTGCCATTTGCAGTCCGTCACTCTAACCACTCAGCCACGCCTCCCCCTACTGTATAACCTTGCAAATAACATCAACCCTTGTGTCAGACTGCACGGTACATAATTTTATGGGCCTTTACGAGCAATTGTACCAGGAAAATGAACACTGGAGGTACCAATCAGTCGACTCATAAAATACACGTTTATCGTAATATTAGATTTATCTCTTTGTACCAGGAAATGAAAAAAATTGGAATAACGAATCGATCAACCAAGGGGGGAAAAAAAAATAAAGCACATAACTCTTACTCGCTTTCTTTCGCATCTATTCAGTCCATTTCGTCCATTGCCATTGATCTCATTCGCCATTGATCATACTTTTTATCTCTTGTCCCAGTCGTCTTCTCCGATGGATGTGTGGGAGGGTCATGTATTCCGCCTCGTGTGATAATTGGAGAGCCACAGATTCCTCCAAACTGTGTCAGGGGAGAAACTTTATTAAGAAACACAAACTAGGGGATGTGTTCCAGAGTTGAGCAATTGTGTATATATATAATTATAATTTATGAAAGATCGAGAGTACCGGTTGCCCTTTCCTTGCATTTGTTGGTTGATCAGAAAAGTAGTTCGACTGAGTAACTAGTTTGGTGAGTGTTTCAATCTCTCCTGTGGGAATAAAGGTCTCAATCGACATTTTAATAGCTCTACCCCTCTCTCTTCATAGCCTTCCATTCATCTCCCATCGGTTTATTGGCGATAACTAAGACATTCTGAAACATCGAGGGAACACATGCAGTCTTCCCCGTGGTAGTAGTCTCAAGTCTCTCAAGGTGCGGGGAGTTACCTTATTTGGGGCAGGTTAAATCAATTAGGGTAGGTGGAACAGGTCAGGATTGATGATCGATAGGTAGGTTAAATTAATGAACACAGGTATTCAGTCATGTCATATTTGGCCCGAGTAAAGCGCATCACATCTGTGTACTGTACAGGGAATCGAACACGACCGCCCTAAGAGGAAACAAGATGAACGGACATCCCCCACACTATGATAGACTTGGGAAGTTATGCACCCGGGCGTCTGGCAAAAGAAATATGGCCGCCATAACTCAGGAGGTGGAAAGAAAGAGTGATGCTTCTTCAGGCAAAATTTCCCTTCATATCCCGACCTTATCCGTCGATGCCGTGGCTGTTATCCCGACCACAATAAAGGTGTTTTGAGTCTGTCTGTATATATGTCTGTAAGGTGGGGTGGTGCGAGTGAAGATTCTGATACTCGTTTGTTTAGGGTATAGTTTGTTCTGGCTAAGCTGAAGGCGAATGAACCCTCCATATAGTCCTACAAGACACACAGGTTCCACATTCGAATGCTGAGACGATCTATTTCCTGGTAAAGTTTGAAGGAATTAGTCGCCCACCAGTTAGCCAATAATAGATTTAGGTACCCTCATAACATATTACAGACTTTCTTGCACAGAATGGATCGAGTATTTAATTACCTAAGAACAGTACAACTTCATACAATTAGAATGAAAAGCTTCGATCTACATTTGGGTCACTCTAGCAAATAAATAACACTTGTTTTCATGTACCCGCTCGATATTTTTGCCTTTATGTGAAAACTTACTTGCAACTCATTAGATACTCCTGTTAAAGACTGTCAATGTAACTTCATCTGACTCGCTACTATCACGTGTTTACTTATGTTTCTCTCCATGTATCGAAACTTTCGCTACAACTTCTTCAAAACTTTCCCCTAGATGGCCATGTTTAAAGGGTATTATAGAGCTGATATATTAGACTAATTAGAGGCTACGAATTCCGTCGCTCTCTAATTTAATCCAAAGAGATCCTCCCTCTTTGTCCAATCAACCGTGTGTTTTCGGGAATATATTTTTAGTAACGATTTAAGTTGAAATTGCCAACACGCAGCACAGCAGACTCGACGCTTGGCAATACTGCAATCCGAATCCAAACTGAATTCTGAGGAGGGATGGAATTCTCTCGTCCAGCAAAACAGATATTGGTGTCCCACTTCACGCCGTGTTGTGCAGTCAGGGATAAAATGTTGCGTCTTCCTTCTTGCCCTTCGATAATGCGTACAGTATAATCTCCTACTGAAGCCGATGTTGCCTTTACTTCCATGTCCTGATTTGGTTCTGTAATTGTGTAAAGTTTGACTGATAGTCGTTTGAATGTCAGTAGAGTTTATAATTTTTCGCGGTATGTATTATCCGAGAATTTTTGTAATGTAGATTCTGCCTCAAAGATGACGACCTTGCAAACTGTATATTTACACCACTAGATTCCTTGTGAAGAATTGTATATGTCGAACAATTTCCAACTGGCTACATGAAGCTAATCGGGAGAACACACACACACACACACACACACACACACACACACACACACACACACACACACACACACACACACACACACACACAGACACAGACACAGACACACACACACACACACACACACACACACACACACACACACACACACACACACAAACACAAGCCTTTCTCAAATGATATATGACTCGGTGAGGATAGCCCAAGTGAGAGTGACTCTGCTATCCAGGTTCATCATTTCTAGTGTTTCACCGTAAAATGAAACCAACTTAATATTTTTCGCTGAAACTCCCTGGTTTTTTCTCTTCTCGTACCGGGCAATGCTTTTACGTTTTTCTTTAACAATACCCCTTTGATTATTCAGTTTAATTCAGTGGAAGGCATAAAAGCTCGGAAAAATATTTCAATGCATTTTCTGAGCAACCAAACGGCAGCCCGTACAAGGGATACTGAGATATGACCATTAATCTATTTTGTTTCAGCGTTGATGAAAGTTGTTGTGGTTTATATTTCAGCATCAATTCTTATACAGTCAGCCTTCCATCATACAATAAATGAAAAAACATGTCAAATAATACGTACAGATACTCCGATAATATTATGCATACCGGTATACTTAAGGTGGTAATTCGTTTTTGGTACATTGGAGTGCCTTGATTCCTCCAAAGTATGCTAGGAAACAGGACCAGATGAACAAATATAATGGTGTTCTGTTGCTTGGAATAGTTTGGAGGATTCAGTTGCTCCAGAATTACCATTATGAAATTTATTTGTTGTACTCGACCACTAAGGAGTAAGATTGTATTATATTTTCACTCCCGCATCGACAGTAATAATCTCGTTTAAATTCTTGCCAGGGTAGATGTAGGCAGTAAGTAGTTTAAGGGATTTGGCACCCCTTCGTACCCGAGCCATTACCTCTTCTTCAAAATTCCATCCTTTCCTTTTGTTTACTTCGTGTTTCCTGTCTTTCTTTTCTGTCACCTGTCTTTCTTTTCTGTCTCCTGTCTTTCTTTCCTGTCTCCTGTCTTTCTTTTCTGTCTCCCCCAACCTCGCACTTCATACAAGGTGTTTCAGTCCGGGGGGGGGGGGGGGGGGGGGGTTAATTTTCCTCCCTATGCAGTTCAGTAATAAATTTAATAAACTTTACATCTGCCTCAAAGGAAAAACAAAACAAAAACAGAATGACATTGATCGATGCAAAAGTCATCATATACCACTAAGAAGATACGGTTACGGATATTAATACTTCCTTTCCTCTCCATTAAATATCCATCTCTAAAACGAATCCTTAGAACATAAGAACCGTAAAAGTCTGTGATGTTATTTTTAGCTCGGTACAATTTCAAGAAGGTGGTAAACTTAGCACGATTGACTTCAACTGTACAACCCGAGTAGCCTATAAGCAAGACAAGACCGAGACTACTAAAGCTGAACCGTATCGTATTTCAAGGCAGTACTACCCATTAATGCCAGCGGGTCGACAGTAGAAGTGAGAATCCTTAATGTGTGTGTGTGTGTATGTGTGTGTGTGTGCTCCATTAAGCCAAGTCAGCTGCAGTAACGCCAGCAGGTGTCCTCTATGTTCTTTTATCGGGTGGTCCTGCTCGGGTTGCATATGGTGCCAGAGAGAGGGGAGTGGAGGAAAGGACAGAGCAGAGGCGTGAAGGGAGTAAGCATGGGATAGGATTGATTGATCGATCGATTGATAATAGGCATCGCAACAGCGAGGTCATATAGCGCCAGGAGAAAGTGATAGAGAAGTGAGACAGCAAGCAGGAAGGAAATAGGAATAGTTGAAGAACTGAAAGGGAGTGATTGGGGCCGAAAGGGCGCCCAAACCCTTAAAAGTATTGTTCACATCACTACAGGCAGATGGGATAGGAAGTGGATGCATGGGCAACTACGAGTAAGTGGATGCATGGATGAAATGTGTGGATGGTAGGCTGGTGTGACTCGTTGTGACATAGAGAGTACAAAAATATTATCACTGACTCGTAAATGTCAAAATGCCATAAATCCACGTCCTCTTTGAGTTACGTTGGTAAGAGTAATGTTGGAAGAACACACCATAAATTGGTAGTGTTTCTTGCAAGTAAGACTCCGGTATGTACATATTGTTTTTTACATTGTGTAGCGGTAAATATACTACTAGCTTTGTGGCGAAGCTTACAAAAGTTAAATTTAATTCCCTATAAATGTACAAATTGTCACTGTGTTAATAGATAAATGGTTTCACGTGGGATCGTGACACTGTACAGTCGGCAGCATAAATTCGCGTCCATCTCATGTACTTAATAAAGCTAATATGACCAAGGTAGTTGCATTCTGAACCAGTTTCTATCCTAACAACATGTGTAATTTACCACATGTGAAATATATCTGTCATCTCTGCATTCAAATTGTGTTACAACATCAATATTGCTCATACATACGTAGGTAAAAATGAAGCGAACTTATGCTGCCGACTGTACATACATTCTTACCTAAATAAAAGTTCATTAACTCCGCCAGCCAGTCAGCCAGTCAGCCAGCCAGCCAGTCAGCCAGTCAGTCAGCCAGCCAGCTGTTGTGGTTGTTACGGAAACAATATCAGACATCTAAAACTGGAAACGTAGGAATAGCTGGTTGGCGAATCAAAATAAATCTTTGAATGAGTGTGTTGAGAGCTGAATGAATGAGAATGTTGTGTTGACACTGATTGGGGTAATGGGTGTGAATGTGCCTGGTGGAGAGGAGTTGCATATACTGTACTATAAAGAACGGGTAGTTAATTAATATAGAAAGATAATATTACGAGTGTAGTGCTGGGACGGAACAGCATTATATTGATGACTAGGTGCGATAAGTAAGGATATTACGATTTGGATACAGCCTATTGGATCTCAGGCTGAGCAAATTACGCCAATCAAGAATAGAATCTATGCCTTGGGAATGTGATATATACAATTGAGGTAAAGTGTGATTCGATCTAGATTCTAGTGTTTATCTCCATTGTAACATCATTCCAGTGCTACTGTGGTTCGATTCCCAGTCAAGTATCGTGCTCAAATCTAAGGACATTTCACTCTCACATTCACTCGCACTTCCACTTGAGTTTTTGCACACTTTCATCATTATTAATTTTGAGTCTGAAATGATATGAACAACTGGGAATTACTAAGATTATCTGTGATTTACCCCAAACGCTGTACACAACTGACATTCCTCAGTCCAATCGTCACATTACAACACGATATGTCAAGGTATGGGAAAATTCGACACAGTTGCTATACGAGTAGAGCAAATTCAATTACAGTACGTGAAATATGATACCATAACGCTTGGCGAACAATGCTTGGGAATAATTAGTCATTGTATAGTACGGTACTTTGTATTATATATGATTTAAATTGACTGAAATCCTAGCCTAGTCGATGGTAATTTTTGTTAAGTGGAGATTCTCTAGTTGGTAAATAGGAAGGCTCTTGATTCCTTCTAACTATGCCAGGAAACAGACGCCCTCAATGGTACTTTAATGAGGGCACCTGTTTCCTAGCATAATTTGGAGGAATCAGAAACCAACGAAACAATCTTCGCTTAAATTAATAATCGTTTCAGTGTGTTGCCCATAAATATAAAACACAATTGTAGTTGACTAGGAAAATGTGTTTGAGTACTATATGGACTATACAGCCTCTGATTGTGACGGCTTGTAATTCGAACAGATTCTAATCGAAATAACATTTTATCATACAATCCTTTTGATCGGAGCAGCCTGATGCAACTTCAAACAAACCCTCCCCCCAGTCCCTCATCCCCTCCCTCTCGTAATACCGTAATTCAGTTTTGGGTATTGATGAAAAGCAGGGTATTGAAAGCACGTATGCTATTTAATTTATTTCCCATACTAGCACACTCAGCCTCGATCGACGTGTATATGGCATCATCCTTTTTGTGTGTTTAAGGGAAGGCTCTTTTAGAGTCGTGTTGGAGGGCTGCTGATCAGATACCCAACTCATGTAATAAAATAATCTGCTGCTCAACTTAGTCAGTTTGATCACAAGCGAGTATCCTCTTAAATGATTAGTTCCCCAAAACTACAACACAATACATGATGTTCGGTTTTCTCAGTCAATGGGAATTGTTCTGAATTTTAATGAGATAACAGAAAGCCATCAGAAATTTACACAGCGACTGTATATTAGCACATCTCCCGTACACCTGGGCGGCACCACGAATTCATGAGGGCGACTGCAAGTATTTATCAAACGAACACAAGGATGATCCTTCCATTCGTCTTCATTCCTTCATCTTCAATTCTCGGGTTACTTTTGCTCCGATTGGATTCACAGGTGTTCTTGGGAATCTCTGCAAACAGGTTAAAGGAGGCATCACTTATTGTGTCATTTGAAAGAAGGTTCTTCATGACTCTAAACTATGCCAAGAAGCAGATCAGTAGCTCATTATACGATTAGAGGATCTGTGGTGTAGTATATCGTTTGAAAGGATGAATCAGTAACCTGCAAAGTCGCCCACAACACTATGGCTCTCTTAGTTAGACCAGAGGACAGAGGAAGCTGTGCTAAAGTGTTGCCAACCAAGCCTCGTACAGTGTTGTTGATGTTGTGGCGAATTGAGGTGGCCCGGGAGTGAATGGTGGGGCAGGTGCCAAGCTCAACACACCCGTCACGGCTCAGTAGAATCAGATTCACTTTACACGATAAAAAGCCCACAGCACCACACCCCACGATCCCCGGCCACCCAGTAGGGAAGTCAGAAGTGTGAGGAAGAGCAGATTTACCTTACAGAAAAATGCAGATGCTCGCGTGTAAAAACTGTTGCTGAGTTTATAAGTTTCTTTTTTCTCTTCTCCCGGGCTTCGGTAAAACGTTGTGTATAGTTTATAGTGATCATAATTTTACATCAAGGAAATGCTAAGTATGTTCTCTTGTCCTTATGCATATACACACAAATGCCATTGTTTGTATCATATATAATTGTATGGAAAACAAAGTGTTCCTCTTGCTTTCATGAATTCACGCGTTAATGCCACTTTAGTTATCATGATAAACTTGCAAAGTTTTTATTGTACGAGCTTGTATTATAAAGTAAACGATTGGTATGGTATCCATTTCTCGGCTGCACGTGGGACATCTGGGGAGCAGAAGCTCGCATTATTAACCAAGTCCCACATTATTCGCCTTAAGGAAGTAATCATTTGTGGTCAAACTGAAAGGTAACTGATTCCTCCAAATAAATTAATTCCATACTCGAATACTGAAATAGTCTGTGTTCCTGTAATAGATTGGAAAATTCAACATCCATACAATCTGAAAACAAGATATATTATCCCTTTTTATCATAACGTCCTGGATAAACTAATGACCTGTCCCTAAAATGGTACCATTTTGTGGAATATGTGTGTGTGCCAGAGTGTAGTGACTGACGCCTGGTGCTGTTGTCACTGTCACTGTCACTCATTCCATCACCGCCACACACATCTCTTCCTATCAATCCTCGCCGGGATAGGACATTTTAAATGAAATTATTCTTGTCACTACATCAGGGTTGGGAGCCGTTCTGTTTATTTTATAGCTGAAATCTGAGTTAAAACAACTTCTTCATTATTTGAATACCTAAAAATCGCACACACACACACACACACACACACACACACACACACACACACACACACACACACACACACACACACACACACCATAAAATAGCTGACACTTTCAGGCTCAGTCGTCATACATTGTTTTTAATCCTATATTTTCCTGCAATTAATCAGCCTTTTGATGATTCAGTATATATTTGTTTGAATAGAATTCAACATGTGTATTATATTTCATGCTTATTTGACACTTGTTACTCTCGATTGCGTAACCCGGCAGTTGATGTTAATTTCGTATGGCAAATAAAAGTTATTTTAATTTATCATACAAGTCATTGGGATTAGTTCAGAATGTGTGTGTGTGTGTGTATGTGTGTATGTATGTGTGTGTGTGTGTGTGTGTGTGTTTGGTGGTCATGCATATTCACAATCATTCCCAGATGACACAAATAAATATACAGCTGATCCTTGGCTATACATTTAAGGCAATATTGTAGAGAGCTTAAGCTGTAATGAATTCAGCCGTGTTCTCGTTGTTACGCTGCAACACGCCGCGTGCAGCTTTGATAATTCAAATTAACATATTCCTGTACGTGTTTACCATATTCAGCTCGGCCACTGGTGCTGAGGATGGATTTTCAGCAAGTGGTTTCATTCGGCTTGTTGTGGATTATGTATGTATATATTATTTTTTCTTTATTGATTAAGAACATATGGTGAGTGTTGTGAGTGAAAAGGACCAAGAGTTTGTCGATTTTTTTTTTTTTTTTTTTTTTTTTTAGTGTATACCGTTTCCTCAAAAGCAACAAAGATAAGAAACAAATCATCTCTCTATATAACGCAGGATGTTGGTCTGTTTCCTTATAACATACGGGTAAGTTTCCTGTCGAATTCGTGGGTCCATCTTTGATTAATTAAGTGGGGAAGTAGCCTGTGGAGTTGGTAAATATGGAGCGACTGATTCCTCCAAACAGTTCCAAGTAACAGACAGACCACCATCATGTTTGCTATACTCTGGTCTGTTTCTTGGCACCCTGTGGAGGAATCAAGGCTCTCTAATATACCAAAAGTACACCATCCCTTTAAGTACCCTGTCATCGTGTATGATAATTGGAGACTTGTGATTCCTCCTGACTATACCACGAAACAAGCTCCTTCCATTTAGGTGATGTTTCGTGGCAACCTCCAATTTTCTGACTACATCACAGGGGCCCTTAAAGCCCTCATCAATCGCCCTCCCTAGTTCATCATGAATTTTCAAGTAAACTGCCCATTTCCTCGTATTTATAGAAGGTTAGTGTCAAAGTGAATAGGGGACTCTGTGTGATTTATATTATATGAGGCGGCACACCCAACCCTGGTATTCTATAGAGCCACACGAAGACTAACTCAAGATTAGAGAATTATTATTATGTTTATTTCTGCTGACGATGTTGTGAATAATTTTATATAGGCTACTTTAGGAACATGTGTAAAATGATGGATGGTCATGGGGTAAGCACGAAAAAAAAAAAAAAAAAAAAATGCCACATAATAAAATATTGTTGACGGTCACTTTTAACAACCCCTTCTTCGCCCCCCCCCAAAAAAAAAAAAATATTGATAGAGAAAGAGAGTGAGAGAAAAGGAAAGAACGAAAAAAAAAAAATGAATAAGAGTAAAAAATAAATAAAATAAATATGAAAAAGAAAGAGAAAAGAGAGAGAATGAACAAAATAAATATGATAAGAAGACAGAAAAAAGAAAGAATAATAATAAAAAAAAAAAATTATACCAGCCGCACAACAACAACAACAACAACAACAATCACTAAGTTAGCATCATAGGACACGGACCAACCAACCAAACAGCAGAGGGCATTAAGGGGGTGCGGGAGTAGGGGACAGGCTTGGCGGGGGTTTGGGGGGTGCGGGAATAGAGGGACAGGCTTGGGGTGGGTAAAAAGCCTGTCCCCTATTCCCGCACCCCCCCAAGCCTGTCCCCTACTCCCAAGCCTGTCCCCCTACTCCCGCACCCCCCCAAGCCTGTCCCCTACTCCCGCACCCCACCCAAGCCTGTCCCCCTATTCCCGCACCCCCTTAAGGAGGATGTCGTGCCAGAACAACATCAGGAGCTATAGGAGTAAGAAGATATTTGCAGACGAATGGTGTAGGTAGGTATAGGGGAATCCTCCATAATGTACACTGGGTCAAAAAAGTATCGCGCAAGTGGGGTCCGATGGTTCTGTAAATGATCGCTACAGCTCATGATAAAAAAGCTCGTTTTCAGTAGCCATCGTCTTTGGAGTCAAAATGATTCACGAGGGAAATGTGCGATACTTTTTTGATCGAGTGTACAGTACCACGAAACTGATCCCCCCCACCCACCCCCTTTCCTTCCTTCCAGTATAGGTGCTGTTTCCGGGCACAGTTTTTTGGAGGAATCAGGATCCCCCTTTATTTTGCCGACATCATATGCTGCAGGCTCTATAGACACCAGTAAAGTGCAGGCATTAGTACGTATACGATATACCATCTGAGATTATACTGTCCCTTTTCCCGTCGTCCCTATAGACTTACTGATGTATAGGGTTAACTGCGGTTCTTTTAGTCTATTGTTCTCTCTTAGTTGACGGTACCAGGTAAAATGGAAGTAACTCCAACACTAATCCCCTCGTATGATTCAGAAGTCATTGTTTTTATAAGGATTCATAGTTACTTAGGGTATTGCAACGTTGTTCGAAAGTTATGTACCAAACGGGTGAAGGAGACGGAGAAGATGGACAGTATGCATGAAGGAAAAAGGAGGAAAGCAAAAGGGGCAGTTGAAGAAAGGAATTGGCTCGGGTTCGAAGGGGCGCCCAAACCCTTAAATGTAATGCCTACCTCTTTGCAGGTAATGCCTCCCTATATGCGGGGGTTAAACTTGAAAGAAGACATTCACTTCACTGACCAGATATAAGAGGATAATAGGCTACACTTTTCGTAGATCTGGAGCAAATGATTTCTCCAAACTACTACAAGCAATATTATTTTTGTTTATCTGATCCTATTTCCTCGCATACTTTGGAGGAATCAGGTGCTCTAATGTAACAAAAGTGTACTAACCTCTTAAGTAGTAGTAGGTCCCAGAAGTTTGTGACATTCGTAACACGTCACTCAATTCTTCCTTCAAACAGCGGGGAGTAGAGCTTGTTGGTATAGATTACGTCAGTCCGCCCTTAGGACAAACACTCGTGTTGATTACTGTACACTGAGTATGAATCTCTTCGTACTATAAAAATTTATTTATCTATCTCTATCACTCTATCTAGCTATCTATTTTATCTGTGTATATATCACCATAACTACCTATCCATCACTATATTTACGAATCTATCAATATATTAATTCCTGTCCAAGCAAGGGAGGTGGAAGGGACAGAGGAGGACGTGAGCCAGCCATCAGGTATAAGGTAATCACTGCGGCTGAGGATGCGGGTGGTCAGGATCTCCACCAGTGCGGGGGAAATTAATAACACCTCGCGGATCAACGGGAATTATGTGACATGGAGGCTCTCACGGCACGTTGGTTGGCTTGGCTTGGCTTGGCTGGGTGAGCTTCATCTTTATCTGTCTGAGCTTGGCTGCTGTGGCGTCCTCTGCACATGTGTTAATTGGTGAGGGAAAGGCTCTGTGAAGCAATAGGTGTTCGTTGCTATTACAGGTACCGACTATCATTATGTGTGTGTGTGTGTGTGTGTGTGTTGCTGTGTGTACATGGTCCTATAAATATCATGTAAA
>JAWQEG010003510.1:0-20000 GCA_033782935.1 Petrolisthes cinctipes | reverse complement strand
GCAAATGAACCATGATGCACGCACACCAATCCATTAACTAAACACCACCACCACCACCACCACCACCACCATCATAAGACAGTACCATAGTGCAAGCAAAGCCGACTGACTGCTCTTTGGCCACCGTCAGAAGTGCTGGAGAGGGTGGGAGGGGAAGGACCAGAAGTTTGTTTGTGTTGACGGAGAGTATTGTCAAGTTGGTGGAGACTCCGAAGTGAAGTTGGTGCGGGAGAGGGACGGAAGGGGTGGTTGGTGGTGGTGGTGGTGGTGGTGGGTGGTGGATAATGCGTTGGGGAGTTATAATGGGTTAGTAATGATGATTGCGGGAATAATGATGAAACTTTGTGTTGTTTATATTATTTAAGAGGGGTTTGGTGAAGAATTTTGTGTGGAAAATGTTCTAGTGAAGTAATAGAGATGTGTATAATTGAAGGATAGTGTTAGTTCAGACTTTCATGTAAATAATAGAATAATCGATGTCTAATATTTTAATGAAGTGGATGTATAATAATCATGACATTTTCTGTATCAGCATGATAGTTATGCATGTATATCTCATATTATTTCTGAAAGATGGTGTGATTAAGTTGTCCAATTAATTATTTCATGTTGTTGATAGGTTTTTTTGACACCTGACAGCACATTAGCGATTCAGACGGGCCTTGTGTTGACATTGGCTGAGACCGAGCCAACTGGTACACCTCTATTTGTTGTGGAAGAAACACCACTGACAGATCTGTGATTCCAACCTACACCATTGTGAACATTGTAAAACAGAATGGAAATGTTTCAGAGCTTTGCTTTTTGATCTGTCAAATGTGTTTCTTCTTCATCATTTTAGCTGGTATATATTATTGGTAATTTGCCGACTGGAACATTTAGGAGATTGAACCAGAGTTTTGTTTGTTCATGGCTTATTCTGGGAGGCATCTGGACAGCAGCAAATTGTTGTGGAATGGTGATGTTGATACATGACAAATAAACACACTATCCTGCAAATATAATTAGATGTTCTCAATGTTTAATATCATACTAATTGAAAAAAGGAAGGAAGGAAGGAAGGTGAAAAGGTAAAGGGTGCCTCACACACACCTCGAACTCAAATATATCTGCTTACTATACTGTACATAATTATTTTTTGTTCTCGTGATTGCGTTACTCTATACGAGAAGTTCTGTCTGAAGCCCCCTCTACCGTCCACCCACCTTTCCCACTCGGAGACCTACCCAAAGAACAGTCATATATTGCTCCTTCCCACTTCATTCCCACCTCGGCAGTCGTGGATGGGGAGGTACTTTCTTGTTTGACTTCCAACCACAATCATGCGCAAGTTTCTCTCCAGCAATATTCCCACATTTCCCCTTGGTATTTTCTATGTATTATTTCCCCACCGTCTTCTGTTAGACTTCCTGTTTATTTTAAGGCTGTTCTATGCGATGTCTTGAACGTGAGCAGAGTATTAACATGGGTCGAATGATGCTCGTGCCTGTACTGTAGGCGATATATTTGTTCATATATCAATAATAATAATTCGCTGACCTTTCTGAATAGGCAAGTCTGATTCCCTCGTAGTATTGTCCATTTAATTTCTCTAGACTTAACTTCCAAAGTTTGCTATATGTATTGCTTTATGGGTAAATATAAATGCTTTGACAATTCAGGTGAAACTGTTATCACATATTTTTAATAGTGATTTTTATTTGAGTAATTAATTTGAACGTAACAAAATGTCAACACCGCTTGAAAAAAAAAAAAAACTCTCTCTACTTGGGCCGACAAATGCTATATACATACATAAACGCTGGAAGAGAATAATGCAATGTATATTTATTTATTTATTTATATGCACATAAATCTGCAGCCGGGTAGAACGAAGTAACCTGCATGGAGAAATATGTACATCTCTTTGTACTCTGCTGGAAATGGTGAAATGCGAGGCTCCAGTTAAAAGCACTCATATATTTCACTTCTGGCGGACACACGCGTCGGAATATGAAAAAAAAGAGCAAATCATAAATTGTATATGAGAACAGGACTGACTGACTGACTGAGCTGTACGTCTTCCCTCACCACGGTTGTTTTGGGATGATCAGAAGAATCACTGCATCGTACGCCAAGCTTTCTTTAGATCCAAACTCGAAATCATAATAAAACAGTTTCCTTCGTCCTCGGGTCAGATTAATTGCTTCCTACGAACGCCTTTTCTTTCAGATAATTTTAAGACACTTGTAAAGCTGAACAAAGAAAGACTATCTAAAGAATGAAGGTTAAAGAACACGGAAGGAAATCAAATGGAGTGTTATGATAAACTTTGATGGTTTAATTAAGAGGTCATTTATATTGGTCAAATTGAAGAGATGTTGATGCCTTCCAGCTACACTATAAAACAGACTAGCACAACAGTAATGGCTTTTATGTTTTTGAATATATATATATATATATATATATATATATATATATTGAAGTATACACTGGACCAAGACCATGCATGCAGCTGTGTTGGACAGGGCCAATATATAGTTTGTGGTGGCGTTTTGGGGGGTGGGGTGGAGGGGGGAAGGGGGGGGGGGACACCTTCTTACCGTGCTCTGTGGTTCTCGTAAATACAAACTAAGTGAGAAAATGTCGAAACTTTTAGGGTTTATGTGTGAGGTGAAGTTAGGCGGCGGACGGAAGGAAGGAAGGAAGGAAGGGAAGGAGGCAGGTTGGTGGGGATGAGGCATGAGGCTCACACGGCCAAGGCAAACATCCCAACATTTGATACCGTCATATCCTTCTCCCGTTTCTGTAAGGCTTCGGTTCTGATTGTTTTTGGCTCTGATTCGAATTAACTTAATACTGGTTCTCTCTGGTCGTGGTTCAGCTCAATCCCCAATTTAGTTTATATTAGAGTTTATATTCAGTTTATATCTAGTTTATATTAGATCGGATTAATTTGCATTACCCCATTTGACTAATTTTGTTCATATTGTTCTGACTCCCTATATATGTTTCTGAGTAATTTTGTTCATATTGTTCTGACTCCATATGTATTTTTCCGACTAATTTTGTTCATATTGGTCTGACTCCATATGTATTTTTCCGACTAATTTTGTTCATATTGTTCTGACTCCCTATATAATTATGTTTCCGACTAATTTTGTTCATATTGTTCTGACTCCCTGTGTTTCTGAGTAATTTTGCTTAGTTCTAACACAGCGTGACTATATTGACTTGTATTGATTAATTATTATACGTATGAATAGTTCTGATTGCCTCTTCCTCCATCCCTTGTTCTGATTGGTTCTAGTTCCCCGTGATTTTGATTGGGAGACATTCCACGGTTTCTGTTTCTGATAGAGTCCCATTGCCCACAGAGATGATGATGATGGTGATGATGATGATGATAAAGGTGGTGGTGATGATGATAAAGGTGGTGGTGATGGTGGTGATGATGGTGGTGGTGGTGGTGGTGGTGATTTGGTGATGATATGGTGATGATAATGGTGGTGGTGGTGATGATGATGATGAGGATGATGATGATGGAGCAAGGATGAGCCACACTAATTCTCTCATCCATTTCATCCCTCAACCATTTCATCCCTTACCCATTTCATCCCTCATCCATTTAATCCCACACCCATTTCATCCGTCACCCATTTCATCCCTCACCCATTTCATCCTACACCCATTTAACCCCTCACCCATTTAACCCCTCACCCACTTAAACCCTCACCCACTTAAACCCTCACCCACTTAAACCCTCACCCATTTAATCCCACAACCATTTAATCCCACACCCATTTAACCCCTCACCCATTTAATCCCACAACCATTTAATCCCTCACCCATTTAATCCCACACCCATTTAACCCCTCACCCACTTAAACCCTCACCCATTTAATCCCTCACCCATTTCACCCCTCAACCATTTCTTCATTGGGGTTGTGATTGGTTCTCTTCCTCCTCTCGCCTCTGATTGTCTCTATATTGTTTAACTTGGCCCCGTGGAAGTGCACATGACCGAGCTTCATCTATCACGGACCATAACCCTGAGACGTGACCCACCCTTCATGGCTGGTTGGTGGGCTGGCTGGTTGGTGGGCTGGTGTGTTGGCTGGCTGGCTGTGGTGGGCTGGTGGGATGGATGGATGACTGGCTGTGGTGGGCTGGTGTGTTGGCTGGGCTGGTAGGATGGATGGATGGCTGGCTGGATGGTTGGTTGGATGGCTGGCTGGATGGTTGGTTAATCACTCTCACTCTTCTATTGACCTTTTCCTCTCGCCATGTTCCTCATCAGGGTCACCAATCTCGCTCTGGTGTTGACCTCTCTTATCCACATTCCTCCGTAGGGTCAGCCACCCCTCGTCTGACTGTTGTTGACCCTTTTCTCTCATTTTCGCTTAGTTTACAATGGAGAACCTGTATCAAGATGAAACTGAAGAGCAGATTAACTTCTCTCTCTCTCTCACAGATATACACAGTTATATATATATATATGTGTATATATATATATATATATATATATATATATATATATATATATATATATATATATATATATATATATATATATATATATATATATATATATATATATATATATATATATATATATAATAAAGAACTAATGGTCATCAGATGGTCGCATGATTTACTAAGGTGTAGGTAATTTGCTTTCCTTTCAATGGAATGTTTGGCTATTGGCTATTCTGTGATGGGTGGAAACACCTGTATTCTAATTTCATGACAGCATATTATTTTCACCAGCTAAGCCATATCTTCAAATTCTAACAAATATTTAGCCTCCTGACAAAAGGTTGTTGTATCACCAGCCATCGTTCCGAAACAGCTACCCTACCATTGAATTATAAGGCAACAGTTCTATTGTTTGCGGATGTAATGTATTGTACATAGATTTGAGCAGAAAAAGGGAGGGGGAGGAGGAAAGGAGGAGTAGGAAATAAAGAGGAGGAGAAGAAAGAGGAGGCATAGCTGAAGTAATTTGAGCTGAAAGGAGGGTGAAAGAGGATCGTGAAAAATGTAAGGCACAATACAACACAGTATAGTGTATATATGTTGTCTAGTGGAATGGCTGGAAAGGCGAGGCTCCTAAAGTATGGAGGAGGAAGGAAGGAGGAATATTGGAGTTAGGAGGGAATTGGAGATTTGAGGATGAAAGGTAAGGAAAGAGAAATATTTGAACGTAAGAGAAGACGTGAACGTGTCTAAGAGGAAGGTGGGAGGGAGGGAGTATGGAGAGGGATGGTAGGAGAGAGGGAGGAGAGGGAGGGTGGGAGGGAGTATGGAGAGGGATGGTAGGAAGGAGTGAGGAGAGGGATGGTAGGAGGGAATGAGGAGACGGATGGTAGGAGAGAGGGAGGGAGGGAGTGAGGAGAGGGAGAGTGGGAGGTGAAGCGGTCTGATCAGATATTGGTGAGGAATATTGAAAACTTTAGAGATTGACGAGTGCAGGTGAGAGGAGACAAAAATTCGCAATAACAATAAGACCACGTGTGAAAATAGCGACACAACCGACCTCTTATTGCACATACACATATACACAGAGACGATATATACACAGTCAGGACCACAGATATACACTGACTCGCGTATCCCTACATCTGCACATAGATATATTCATGCTCATACATAGTCACACGCGGAAGCCACTGCACACACACACACACACACACACACACACACACACACACACACACACACATACACACTATAACAGTCACAACGAAACATACTATATATATACTGTATGTCACACAAATTTGACCAACGATATACTAAAAATATATCATTTTAACGAACTGTTTATTTTACAGAATATTCAAACTTCATTACCGAATATAATGATGATAGCGCATCGTAATGTTATAATGCGCTAAAATAATGCTTTCCCACTTAACACATTAATGAAATTAATTACTTTTAATGCTCGTATATAGTATCCATGAGTAGCCAGTATGTAGGTATAAATATTGCCATACGTTGTAGCTCCATGACGTTAATATCAAATAACAAGTGCAGTGTCCAAAAAGATGTAGTGGTCGCAGGAATTGCTGCCTTCAAATATATCTCTGTAGCTATATCGGTCAGCTTTTAGTCTGCTCGCACAGTGGCCTTTTCAAAGTAAATTCTCATACACTTCAGTTCACATTATAAAACAAAGAAAGAAAGAAAAGGTATTATAATCTCCTTGCGACAACAAAAGCCAGTGTTTTGATTCCGAAATGTTTCGTACCTGATGCTCTGAAACTGTTAATGTTACGAGTATATATTACAAGCAGGAAAAATATATCGAGTACATTTTAAATACCAAGGAAGTTGAAGTTAATCTCCCCTCCTGTAAACAGGTCATTAAAGGTCGTTAATTCGAATAACCTTCGTGAGAGATACAACAATAAACTACAAAAGTCAGCACAGTATGTAATTATTATGCAACGGCACTTTCTGTTGCTGTACAATATATATGTATAAAGCATTGTTTACTCTGTTTTTCTTGGCTTAATGGCCCACGAGCATTTAATGGTCATAATTGTATACTTATATTACCAACCAATTAACTCTGTGTTCCTAGACTTTCCTTACAACCCCTGAGCAAATAACATTTTTGTATATGGTTACTTAACATGTATGTTTTGAATGTGAGGTTCTTGATTCCTCTAAGCTGTGGCACGGAGCATACTACCATACTACAATACACTGAGGCAAACTGTATAATATTATCTTAAATTGGAGGAATTGTAGCATCAAATTAGCAGATACTGTTTTTCTTGCTTTGTTTTATTGCCCTCCAGAATGAAACAGTTATATAGTGATCGTCTATAACAACGTACAGAATAATTGTGCTTTTCTTTCATACTTATTCACGTGTGTCATTATAATCCATCAACATATTTTAAAATAATGTAGTCTTTTTGTCAGTCTGTCTTAATAAACGTCTTACAGAGGAAGGTCGTAAATCTATTTTCATTGAGTGACTAATGCTTTTGCAGGAGGTAATACTTTGTAAAGAAATACACAGTGGCTGGACTGCAGGGGCAATAAATAAATATGTTGTTAGAAAATATTTTTGCTTTCGACTTCCAACATTTCATAGAGTGAAAGGAAAGTCTTGGAAGCTTCCGAAGTCCTCCATTGTACAGGGAAAAGCGCTCGGATGTTAACCTTTCTTCATTTATTATCCTTGCCATCAACTAAATCTTGATTTTATATTTAAAGAAACATGTTTAGATAAACCTGCTATACTCTATTTTCTATTATTCTCTATTATTATTATACTCTTATTATTTTAATTTAGTACGAGATCATTAAGGAATTTGCTTAAACACAAAATTAGTGCATCAAAAAATGACAACGAAAGGTAGTATAGCAATAAACATTAGACAACAAAGCATAACTCATCGTAGCATTCTTGTTTTGGGAGTGCCACTCTTTGCCAACGAATAAGTGCCACGAGCCTAGCCTCTATTTTTTTTTTACTGTACAGAAAAACTCCACTACACTACACGTAACATAGTATACGGAATTACACAAACACCACACAATACAACACTTTCCAAACAAACAAACAAACAAACAGCACAGCACGATACGACCCGACCCGACACGACACACGACACAGCGGAACGCAATACACCAAAACTTTTTGTGCTGCAGGAAGTGTGTGGGGTGGGTCCAGTCCAGGCTACGGTAAAAAAAAAAGTTTCTCACCCCTCGAAAAAAAACAGCAAATATAGGACCACGTTTTGTATGCACTGTTTTCGTTCTTGATATCGTGGGAGCCGTCACTTGTGCTTCAGACTCTGCAATGGGTACATGAAGTGACTGAGATGACTGAACAACATGTGCATTATAATTATTACTGAAGCACATAATATAATGAAATTCGATTCACCAGGAGAAGACGAACTGATCAACTTGCGTTACTCGAAAGTCATCGTATGTGTGTTAAGTGAAAACAGAAAAAAAAATCAGAAAATGCTGAGTTGTATATAAGTACGTGTTTCCAAGACTTTCATCACCTTGACCAATTGATAGAAAGATAGTAACGCTCAATAGAGGTCGTGTTTTTCCCGTACGGTGCATTAATTGTGTGTAGAAAATGTTATGACTATCAACCAACCAGGTGCAGTGGCATGTACAACAACAACAACAACAACAACAACAACAACAACAACATTCCTCTTCTGAAACATTAGGATATACTGCCTTCCCTTCCGAAGCCCATTAAGTTACAGTATAAACTATCGAGACATGCTATTTAATTACGCGTAAATTTATAGTAGGAAATCATGACGAGAATGCGTCGAAGAAGGGGTTACTACAACCACTTAGTGAATTAGTCCCTTGATTAAAGAATATTATAATTAGCATATGGAAGGACCGATGAATTATGTAATAGAAAAGTGCTGAAGATGATTTGTGGGTTTATAATCAAGTACAGAAAGTTCATATATATATTCAGGGTGTCCATAATATATTTTGTGTGTATTTCTTTAGTCTGTTCAGATAAATTATGGACGCCCTTTATCATTTCGAGTTAATACAACAAACAGGAATCAAACCTCCGATTTTTGAACTACTAGCCTGGCATTCAAACAGCTCAGACATCCGCTCAAAATTCCTTACTATCTGGTACAAACTTTTATCTCTAAAAATTTTACATGAAGTTATCAAAAAAGAATGTCTACTTAAAACTTCAAATGCTATTCAGAAATGTTATTTACAAGAGGCAGCCTAACTGCGTGTCATTTTTTTAAACTCTAAATTCCCTCTTTCTCTCAGTTAAAAGATTTAGTGTGAAGAAAAAACCCATTTGCCGGTACAGTTATGATCAAAAGTCCTTCATCAGGTAAATGAAAGTGAACCATTGGAGGGAATCTTATAATCCAATATTTCAGGGACCAACAGCTATAATTTTGTATCATTTTTCGATCAACTCTTAAGCAGATCTATATATCCAGTACTGTATGTTGGCAGGGAAAAGTAGCCTGTCCCTACCTGTCCCAAACCAGGGTCCTTTTCTTGTAGCGAATTAGAGGGCTTCTGATTGTCCAAACAATGCTACAAAATACATTCCTTACGGGTACCAGCATCAAGTTACGAGGTCGCAAAAACCTCATTTCGGGTTCAACCAATAAGCAAACATAATATCTCGTATAGTTTAAATAAGAAAAAACTCCAAACGTTTGACCCCTCGGCGCCATGTATGTATCGACTGAGACAAAGAGTGATAACGCAGGAAAATTAACCAGATATCTTCTTACTACAACATTAATAATATGTGTACTGACAGTAATGTCATGGCGCCCCAGTTCTGACGTTTATTATGTTTACTATACGATGCTCTAAAGTGTTTCTTCCCTCCCCTTTCACACCACAGCAATAGCAGTACATCACGACGACTTTATCCTTCCCCTCGTCTCTCCTTCCTCTGCTGGTACTTACAATTGCCCTCACTAATTCACCCTCAACCATTGTCATCTCATCACACTCAGTGTTGTTATATATATATATATATATATTATATTATATTATATTATATTATATATCCTCACAAGCTTCCTTCCTCAGGTCACATCACTTCGTTCCACACACTTAACTTTCCTGTTCTTTTTTTTAAATAAATGTACAAATCGATCATCAGAAACACACACACACACGTAGGTGGGGAAAAGTGTGAAATAAAATAACCATATTGCTATTACTGATAGCGTATTTCCAATATATGGTGATCTCATGATCATCAACTAATAATAAAATTTGATAAATGCTTCATTTCAAGCCTTGCTGCTAAGAAAATTTGGCCCTTTGACACTTGGTCTTAAGGTCGAGCCTAAGTGCTTACCACACGAAGGACATGGTGATAGCAAATATCTTTATTTTACCGTATCGAGTGCCCAAATAAACGACTACACATAGCAGAAGTTTAAAATGAGAGTATCTGTAACCTCACTTCCTACAACACAGTGTTACTAACTGCTCTATTGGAATATCATGAGATTCACTTCATTTGAAACTCCACAGCGAGATTCCCAGTCTCATATCATTAATTAACATTAATTAAGATTCTTCAGGGACTTGTTAAAGCAGCTGGCTCGTTTTACCAGGAACAATGCATAACCTTCCTCCCACTCAACACTTTTAGGACAAAATAAAGACTCTTCTACCAAAATACTAACAAAAAATAATGACTGTTTTGGATGGAACTTATGGTGACCTAGAGAGTTGTACGGAATTGTTGTACTTGATCTTGTCTGTATGGGTATATGAGGATGTGTGATAAAGGCGGCAGGGCAGAGTTTTACTTTAATTAAACTTATATCAAAGAAAAAATGAAGTCCTTCCACTCTTGCCCCAAACTGCGTGCCTCACTACCATACCAGCTGGATAACTTATGACAGTCATCATAAATATATAGAGTAATATTTATACCTGAGTAAAAAGTAGGAAGTAGTTCTCGCTGTACTATTAATTTTATGAGATTAGTGAAATAACTTTGTCATCTTTAGGAAGACGATGTTGAGTAATGTCGGTTCATATTGACTTGTGTGTTGACTCTAACTTTAAGGGGAGGGATTCTGGTTGGGTTATTTGGAGGGCTGCTGGTTCCTTCACCGTATGACAGGAAACAAACAGCCTCCATGTTGGTCATAGCGAACCTGTATTATGGTATAGTTTGGAGGAATCTGTATCCCCCCATATACAATTATCCCAGAAGCCTCTTAATTAAGGGGGTGCGGGAGTAGGGGACAGGCTTAATGGGGGGTTTGGGGGGTGCGGGAATAGGGGGACAGGCTTGGGGTGGGTAGAAAGCCTGTCCCCTATTCCCACACCCCCCTTAACCCCCCCAAGCCTGTCCCCCTACTCCCGCACCCCCCAAAACCCCCTCAAGCCTGTCCCCTACTCCCGCACCCCCCAAGCCTGTCCCCCTATTCCCGCACCCCCCAAGCCTGTCCCCCTATTCCCGCACCCCCTTAAAGACTACATCCTAAGAGTACATCCTAAAGAGTACATCCCAAGACTGTAATATTAAGAGTGTGTGCTGGAGGGTGAAAGTCTGACGTTAAGGAAGCTGTGATCGTGTATGTAAATTGGTGGCTTCTGATTCCTCCTGACTATGCCAAGAAACAAGCTGCTTCCATATAGGTGGTGTTTGTTTCGTGGCAATACTTGAATGACTCTTTTATCTCCAATTTTCTGACTACATCACAGGATCCCTTAATTAAGAGAGTGTCGCCGAGTCGAGCCCTTTTAGAACCTTGAAATTCAGGTCACTCAGAGAAAGTTTTCCTGGTCGTTCAGAACTGTACACAATCTCAGTACTGTTCAGAAGAAGAGTTCATCTGTAAATTTCAAGTGGGGAAAAGTTGGACAAAAGTTAAATTGGTATGCAAATTATTTAGAATTATGTTATTCAAATTGAGATGGAACGAAGAACTCTCTCAAGACACAAGAAAGAAGGAAGGACAACGATTGAGGAAGGAACTATCAAGGGAAAGGTCAAGGAAGGAGTAGAAAAGGAAAGGTAAAGATAGAAAAGGGACAACACAGATTTCATATGCCTTAGCTGACTAGTAAATTATTAATGTTTATATTTTGATCTCATATATATATATCGACAACTAGACATAATAGGAAAGGAGAAAGGAAGGGAAACATGTGAAGGGAGTGTCAAGGGTCCAAGGAGTCTTAACACAGTATCAAAGCACAGCAAGGGTCAGATTACGCAATTACGCAACTAAGCTGAAGGGATGGTGAGGAAAAACCATCATAAGTTCATAAAAGATGTATTGACCCGACTTGACCCCCTGCAGGTTAGGTTAGGTTAGGTTAGGTTAGGTTAGGGAGAGAGGGAGAAAGGGAGAAAGGGGAATAAAAGAGGGAGGAAAATGAGAATAAGAGAGGGAGGAAAAAGGAATAATAGAGAGAGGGAGAAAGGGGGGGGGGGAGGGCAAATGACAGAGAGGGCGAGGGGGGCTGGATGAACGAGCGAGGGCGGAGGAGGACGCAGCCTGTAATCTCCCGTAGGGGGGCCGTGATGGAGGAGAGAACTGGGCAGGCAGGGAGGGAGGGAGAGGAAAGGGAAGGCTGTGTGTGTGTGTGTGTGTGTGTATATAAGTAATTGTGTGTGTGTGTGTGTGTGTGTGAGGGTTGGGAGATACTAGATTAGCTAGGATAAACTTTATTTTAGTTGGCTGCCCTCCTTCCTGCATGGTTGAGTAAGTGGATTGAGTTGGTGGATTGAAGTGTTGTTTGTTGATAAAGTGGACAGGGAGTAACGACTGGACTTTTGTTGGTGATGATTGTGCACTAATTTTATCTTTCCTGAAGGAGAATGCGAAGAAAATAAGGCCAAACAAAATATATCCAATTCTCCCATGATCAGAACACAATTGTAACATCAGCCCGGCTTACATTACAAGGAAAAAAAAAATGAGAAATAAAGTTCGTATTGTAGTTAGTAATGGCAAGGGTTAATGATGTCCAAATCCTGCGTCCTGAACTTGCTAATTGTGATCTAATTGAGGCTGGGATGATTGGGTGTAGGTGGAACAGAAAAGATATGAAAATGAGCTGTTGTAGTAAATGAAATGGAAAATATATGCAAAGCGATTTATGTCGTGATCTGATTGGGGATTGGTAGGTGTTATTTCATCCAGAGTATATATATGCCAGGAAAAAAAAAAGACTACCTTTATACTTTACAGGTTGTGTTGTTTTGTGGTTTAGTTAGAAGATATTAGTCGGTAGCTTCCAATTATCTTTCCTCGTTTCAAGATAATTCCAGGAAAAGTTAGCTCCCAATTATCTTTACTCTCTCCAAGAAGACACTAAGAAAAGAATGATTGAGAATTATAAAGTATAGAGCAAATTTTTATGTGAGAAGATGATAGAAAAAAAAAGGGGGGCTGTGACCACATACTGTATTGGCTACTCGTGTTCGTGACTGTACAATACACAACAACAGATCTACAATTAAGGCCACACAGTCCTCATGTATCAGGGAAAGTGAGGTAATAAATATGGTTTATGACACTGCTGGCGAAATACTACTAACATTGGAATGCATGCCAGGCTATGCTCTATATGGGCGGGCTGGGTACATAGCTTCACTTGTATTAATAGAAATTAGACTGCTCGCCTGATTACAGCGCGTTGTTACTAATCAGTGTTTGTTTGGCCTTGCGCATGGATTCACCTTTCTTTGTTATGTATGTATGTATGTGTGTTGGTTCAGTAGGTAGGGAGGTGGTGGGTGTGTATATGGCTGTCTGGTATTGTATGGTTGTATGGGATGTTATATTTTGTTATTTGTGTGTGTGTGCGCGCGCGTGTGTGTGTGTGATGGTACCGTATTGTTTATTTATTATACTTGAATAATCTAAGGAGTTCTTACACAAAGTATTTTACACAGTTAATCCAAAGAATAAAAGATGCACAGGTTAAAACGAAGTACAATCACTCTGCCTCCTTTACACAATAACAAAAAACAGACAGATCATTTAGAGCAATTACCTGGCGTCATCGAGTTACCGACAAACCATACAGAAAAAAAAGAGGATACAGTAATCTAATTAGAATTATCGTCGATCCTTTGGAGGTTGCCAACCCTACAAATACGACAATGTATGCTACTTTAAAATGGCAATACATTTTTTGTTCTGATTCTGATTCCCTGTTTATCAATAGAATCCCATGATCAATCCTGTGCCAAGAGTACAAGGAAAAAAAAATAAAGGAAAACAAAAAAACAATTGTTAACGGCTCTCCTAGGAATTGATAGGCATTATATTAATCACCACCAACAAGTATAGTGCTCCCGGGGGCATTATTCCCAAGTCACTCATAGTGGAGTGAAAAATTATCCTTTCTCTATTTTCAGAGTGCTGGCGACCAGTCAGCTTTACCCCCTAATATGAAATTATGTACCCTAAACCAAACTAGCCCTGACCTAACCTGCATGTGCCTTAAACCAAACTAGCCTAAAGTTAACCTAATCTGACTCAACAATAGATAAGTGAGTCTGTTGTAGGCGTCATGGATGGCTACTGATTTCCTCATAGTATTCTGCAAAACAGATCCTCATCTCCCATATTGTGGTAATACGATATTGGAATAATTAATTGACACTCAAGACGCCTACAACAGATGACCCCTTCAACAAAAAACACAATCTAGGTAAATGTCATTCAAAGATAAAATCAGAAGTGGATATAACGGTACATTAGTAAGAAGGGGGATGGATAATGGGTGGCACGGGGCTTAGATTTGTTTATTTATTTGTTTATTTTTTAGTTTGAGTTTAGGACCTACCATAAGTAACACCTGGCTATACCTAAGTCTAACCTTCCCTGCCATCCATCTAAGTTTGACCTGCCCTTCTAACCAAAATCTGATCTCCCCTGAGCCGCTGCAAATTGTGTAGCCTCTCCTAGAAAAACAAAGAAAAGCTCCCTGGGCCACGAGGGACTGGGAAAGGACCGTAGGTGGTGGTACCAGGTGGTGGTGGTGAAGGAGTGTAGGTGGTGGTGGTGGTGGAGGAGGTGGAGGAGTGTAGGTGGTGGTGGTGGAGGAGGTGGTGGAAGAGTGTGGGTAGTGGTGGTGGAGCAGGTGGAGAAGTGTAGGTGGTGGTGGCTGTGTTGATAGTGGAAGACTGTATATAGGTAATGGTGGTGGTGGAGTAGGTGGAGAAGTGTAGGTGGTGGTGGTTGTGTTGGTGGTGGAAGACTGTGGGTAATGGTGGTGGAGGAGGACTGTAGGTGGTGTTGTCAGGGAGGCAGAACCACCCAGCAGGTCTTTTACTGGGTCGTCTACTGTAATGGCCCTCGTGGTAGTCGTTAGGTATTAATTAAACGAACACAGTGACGTTAATGGATGCTTTTACCTCAATCAGCGCCACACACTCCATTAATTCCCACCACGCTGTGAGCTTGTCCATTCCAACTAATGACGTATATAGAGGTCTCATTACACTTAAGTACACTACATATATAATTATCCCTTATAATGTTACTCCTGCTGTACTGGTGTCTTATCATTTTGACCGTGCTTGTACTTTTCACTTGCCTAAATTGCACAGCACAGGAGATTACTGTATATTCCATCTCGATAATATTTTCCGTCTGGTTATCTTTTTTTTTTTTTCTCGCTCTCTGATAATGCTCAAACGTCAAAGAAAGAGTGAATATGAAAGCAGGAGTACAATCAGTTTCAGAAAGCTATTGATAATGACAAGAGACAATAAACCCTCAAATAAGCTCACTAACACACGATGAATTAAAATGACTGGAGTACAAAATGTGAGAGACAACACGGATGAATTAACTTGGCCTAACGAAATTATTAAAGGAGTTTATTATTCAGAATGACAGTGAAACGCGGGTGGCTATATCCGTAGACTTTCGAGCCGTTACAGGCGAGTTAAGAGGATAGTAAACTTTTTGTATATATGAGTGCCTTGATTCCACGAAAGAATACCAGAAAACAGGATCAGACCAACATAACGATGGCGGCCTGGTGCTTGAAATAGTCTAGAAAAATAAATTACTCTAAATTTACCAACACTGTACTTCAACCTTAACCGTAAACAATATTAAGAATTATAGGAAATGGAAGCCCGGACACAAAGCCAATTACGGTTTGTACACTTGGGAATAACACTTGAGAACTATGAAAGCCAAGGGCCCTGTGGTGCTGTGGAAGACTTGGTGGCTACTGATTCCTCCAAGCTGCACCAGGAAACACAAGTGGCCCAGTTTAGTCTATGCCGTTTGTTTCCAGGCATAGTTTGTAAGAATCAACTACATCGACTTTGCCAAATGCTCACGGGTCCTTTTAGCTGGTGTTTTAAAGTGTGTGTGTGTGTGTGTGTGTGTGTGTGTGTGTGTGTGTGTGTGTGTGTGTGTGTGTGTGTGTGTGTGTGTGTGTGTGTGTGTGTGTGTGTGTGTGTGTGTGTGTGTGTGTGTGTGTGTGTGTGTGTGTGTGTGTGTGTGTGTGTGTGTGTGTGTGTGTGTGTGTGTGTGTGTGTGTGTGTGTGTGTGTGTGTGTGTGTGTGTGTGTGTGTGTGTGTGTGTGTGTGTGTGTGTGTGTGTGTGTGTGTGTGTGTGTGTGTGTGTGTGTGTGTGTGTGTGTGTGTGTGTGTGTGTGTGTGTGTGTGTGTGTGTGTGTGTGTGTGTGTGTGTGTGTGTGTGTGTGTGTGTGTGTGTGTGTGTGTGTGTGTGTGTGTGTTTATTCTTCTTTATTATTGGACTTTAGAAATATCCTGCGAGGAGAAATATCCCCTTGTTGTAATCAGGAACTTTTGCAAATAATGTGGTTAAAGGAGAGCCAGAGACAGAGAAATAAGGTAGGGCAGGACAGGACAGTATGAGTTAGGGAAACATGAGTGTGGAGTGGGGAGAATAAAGAAGACAGAGGGAAAGAGTGGGAATGCGAAAGATTGAATATGGAACAAGACTAAAAGGGACTGAAAATATATATAAGTAAGAAAAATGGAAGAGGAAACGAAGCAGGACGACGTAAAGAGGATTATTATAAAGTTGATGAGATAAATATATGTCACATAGTCACACGAGCAAAGAGGTTACTGTAACAACAACTGTACGGCAGAGATGACAAAATGTCCCTCGTAACTGATCCGTTTGTAAACCCATTTCATATAAAGCTTCAAATGGGTTGACATTCAGTTAATGCCCTTCCCCGTGTTGGAACCATTTTTTTTTTTCTCTGTGTTTATTTTCCACTGAGATTTTTGCTGTTCGATTCGGGTCCTGTTGTTCGTGTTGCGTTTACAGTTTTTTATTTGTCATTTTGTTTTATTTTAGGGTTTTGACAATGTTTTGTTGTATATTATATAATAATGTGACTGGTTTGTTGTTGTTAAGATTTCGTTTGATTGTTTTTATTTTTATTTATTTATTGTCTTTTGTCGTGATAATTTTCTGAATCTGATATTGATCCTGCTCTCATATTTACACCTGAGTATAATGAGAGAAAGAGAAGATAAAAGAGGAGAGAGTGAGATAGAGAAAAGATAGAGGAGGAGAAATTGAGTGATACAGAAAAAAAGATAAAGGAGGAGAGTGTAAGATAGAGAAAAGATAGAGTCGGAAAAAGTGAGAGTGAGTGGAGGACAGAGAGACGAAGAGATGGAGGAAAAGATTTTAATATTCTTCCCTTCATTTTAAAGTCCGTTTTTGAATTTTTTCTCGGGGTACAGACAGCCAGGCAGACATCAAGAGTTGCCACGCTTGGGATCTCATTTATTTTTTATCTACTGAGTATGTGTTTGTTTTAGGGAGCGAACGTCGAGCCTCTTCTGCATATTGTACCAAGTCATTAGCCCATACTGTCCCCTGGGGGCTGCTTGTGTCCTGGTGAGTTAGGTTACGAGTTTTGTTATTTTTATTACTTTTACTGTTTCTATTATAGTTTATACATACACACATTATGCTTCATGCCCGCGTAAGGATCCTAAGTAATTAAGACCATATGTGACTCGTGTGCTAGTTAGGCTTTTCTTAAGGGAGTGCTCTTGTCGGTGAAGTGGACTGATACACACAAACTCTGCCTGGAATCAAATGACCTCTGCGTTATTTATTGGGGTTTTGTTTTGTGGTAGAGTTTGGAGGATTCGTTCGCTCTTCAATGGACTTTAGTGTAATTTCAGACAGCCTAATTAGAGGCTGTGGAAGGACATCCAATCCTGGTTTGAAGTCAGGATGAAAAGCGTGTTATACAATCCCAATATTTCCCAGTGTGATAATTAAATGGTGTCTTTTAATAAAAAAAATTGTTTATGCTCTAACCACCGAAGAACAAAGACGTTTTGTTAGACGCCCTATTTCTGCCCAACTCCTTAATTAATGCAAGAGTTTGCTGGTATTTTCTTTCATATATCCATCTATACCCATTCCTAAGACTTAGGCTTCTTCAAAAGCAATGTATCTTGGCAACTCAACCAAAAATGAGCATTGATTTGAGCCTCTCTGTCTTTATTATGTATCACACGTAGAAGGAAAATAATCGGGTACTGTGCTCTTATTACTTTTCACTTTCCCAAATATAATATAACCAATATATGTTTCTACCGGGCCTGACGAGTTTGACGGTAAAGTGTAAAAACAGTCTAGTAACGATGACGATCCTGGCCGAGACAAAGTAAACAGTGACGGCATTCAGCCACTATTATGTGTGAAAATATTGCTGGAGGTATTAAGGCCTGGTGTCGCTCCCTTGGTGGTACTCAGCGCTGGTGGTGGAGAGTGCTTGTGTCCTCTCTCACGCCCACTCCAACACGCACAGATAATAATGCATCTGCTGCTGCTGCTGATGATGATGATGCTGGGAAAAGGCTACTAAGCAAGAGTCTAAGGGGGTAATACTCTACTGTAGGAAATTAGGGGGCTGTTGATATTTCCAAACTATGTCACAAAAAAAAAAAAAAAAAAAAAAAAAAAAAAAACGGTCCCCTAATTGTCATTGGATTAAACATTACAATCCACCTATAAAATATTCTTTTCTAAAGTGTCCTATTATTTGGTGCGCTAACCGGAGCAAAGCAAATCCTTCAAACGGTACCACGGAACAGAAACTATACGGAGAGAATCTGTTTCGTGACATACCTGTAGTTTGGAGTAATCAATAGCCTCCCACTAGCTGACTTCATCACTTACAAGGTCTTTATGTTGTTCAAGACCAGGCTGAGTGTAAAATATTGACCCGGTGCTTCTATTGCTACTCGACCACCAAGTTCAATACTGAAATGACTTTGAGAATATTCTAAATCTGAACTTTCCCAATTTGTGGAAGAAGGTTAAAAAAAAAAAAAAGATAAAAGGAGTGTAACTTTGTCAGGTTAGATGAAGTGTGTGTAGTGTATAAAGGTGTGTGTGTGTGTGTGTGTGTGTGTGTGTGTTTTGTGTATGTGTGTGTGTGTGTGTGTTTTGTGTATGTGTGTGTGTGTGTGTGAATGGATAAGTCTGAGTGTGTGCGTGTGTATTTGTGTCATCCCCCGGGCCATGTAATTTGTCAACCAAGAGGAAGGTACCCAGGGAGCATGAAGGAGAACATACATAACAGAGCTTAAAAAGAAGTAAAGCAAGTGGGACCTCAACATCCCTACCTCATACACACCTTTACATCTCACATATTATTTACATCACGTCTCATATCGCATACATCACATACATCACATTCATCTCACACTTTATCACATATATAACTATCTCTCATATCATCACCTTCATCACATATATAATTATCTCACATTATACACACATACATCTCTCATAAATTTACATCACATGCATCTTCTATAGTATATGCATATGGAGTAAGTAATATGTATTCAATTTATTTGTAGCTATACATGTAATTATCGCGAAATTTGATTGAATATATTTTGCACAGGTACGTACGTTGGAATGAAGATACTCGTTAGCAGAACACAAAATGAAAACAAGGTTGGTGGTGGTTATTCTATATTGTTTATCAAGAATATTATTATGTCTGCCATTGTGAATAAATCATATATTCGCGAGTTTCGTGTCCAAATCCATTATGCTTTACTCCATGTTGAGAAATGGACATTATTAATTCAAACGTAATTACGATTTTATGGTGATTTTCAGTTCGGTATATAATCCACTGTATAGACTGGTTCAGGAATGGGATGTTTAGAAGGATTTGCTGCTGTATATTTTAACTGTGAAAGATCTCTGAAGGGGATATTGGGGGACATGCAGTTTGCTGTATTATTAATGAAACCGTGGACGATCTGTAGAATTTACTTTTTTTTTTGGGGGGGGGGAATTTCAGTTTGCTATACATATGATCTAACTGTGAACAAACTTTTTTTTTTTTTTTTTTTTGT
Organism: Petrolisthes cinctipes; assembly: GCA_033782935.1. Taxonomy (NCBI): domain Eukaryota; kingdom Metazoa; phylum Arthropoda; class Malacostraca; order Decapoda; family Porcellanidae; genus Petrolisthes; species Petrolisthes cinctipes. Next base: position 127 of record JAWQEG010003510.1, on the reverse strand, counting down.
ATGATGGGTTGTCAGTCTGCAATAAATATAATCTAACTTTGGACGATCGAAACAGAATAATGATAAAATAAAACCATGCATCCCCCCTAAATCATACTTCCATACTTATCACACATTAAACTGTGCC
>JAWQEG010003509.1:2500-18206 GCA_033782935.1 Petrolisthes cinctipes | reverse complement strand
CATTGAAATCTAAATAGACTGTGGGACAATTTCTTCGCCACTTCCCCATTGCTTTAGGATTATGTAACTCCAAAACCTCTTGCAAATCAAACATACCTTATATTTCACCAAGGAATAGCCTCAGACACCCTTCAGCCGACCACTAAAACTGCATAAACCGATCTAGAATATGAATAAAAACTCTCAGAAATCCATTGCCAACATGATGCCTTTTCCTCCTGGGACTGCCTGTGCAAGAGTTTATCCTCACACGTGATCAGTACACGTGCGCACTGAGCCACCACCAGTACCCCAATCATAACTTTAATATAAAATGACCTAAGTTTGAGGTTTCTCTTGTCCCCAACTTAAGCCAGAAATAATCGTCTTGCTCGCTCTTGTCCCGACCGACCTTACTTCTATCATGTGCTGACGTCGTGAGAATCTTTGGTAGTATTTATAAAGGGATAAGTTGTTGTCGATGTATTGATGGGTTTCTGATTACTCCATACTATACTAGGGAATAGATCCCCTTTAAGTCATATATTGAGAGAACCTGTATCCGGCACTGTTGGGAGGAGTCAGTGGCCCCTCAAATTGCCCACGGACAGATTAGCCCCCCTTACTCAAGACGAGACACTACACCTTCCATTATTGTTAAATTGGATATTGGTAAACACGAGACGATGTAATTCACCGGACCACAACCTTGATACAACCAACACTACTACTACCACAACCACCCTACTACCATCCTGCCTCTACTACCACCTTGATACAACCAACGTTACTACTACCACAACCATCCTACTACCATCCTGCCTCTACCACCACAACCACACTACCACCACCTTGATAACAACCAGCACTCCTACAACTACAACCACCCTACTACCACCACCTTACCACAATCAACACTCCTACCACCAAAACCACACTACTACCACCTTGCTACAACCACAGCACTTCTACCACCACAACCAGCTTTACTACCATCCTGCAACTACCACCCTACCACCACCACTACCACCACCACCACCATGCAAGTAGCAAATATGTCATTCCAAACCTACTACAACTATCCATACATTTTATTTCCTCTACAAATCTACCTCATACTACCACCACCAAACTCAAACCACTCTTCTACCACCACCATCACTACCCAACTACCACCACCACCACCATCTTGCTGCTACAACCAAACATCTATCCCCACCACTACCACCACTAGTATCACCACTAAACGCTGCCAACCATTCTAATACACCACTACCACCATCACCACAGCCCTGCCACCACTCTACCACCACCACTACCCTAACAACAACAACAACTACCCTGCTACCACCCTACAACCCTACCACCAACATCAACACCACCACCACCAACACAGCCCTGCCACCACTACGAGCACTACCCTGTCACCAACCTACCACCACCCTACCATCACTACCCCTGCTACCCACTTTACCACTACCTTGACACCACCCTACCACCACTCTACCACTACCTTGGCACTACCTTACCACCCTACCACTACAACCCTACAACCACCACCACCACCACCACCCTGCCACCACCCGAGAGAGAAGCCAGGAAGAGACACGCCATTGTATTTTTACGAGAATTGGTTTTTCCGGGGATTTGTAGCCTCTAAACGAGAAGAGAGATTTACCCCCGTCCCCAACCACCAGATATGGAGATAAGACGGAGGAAAGAGGAAAAGGGGAGGAGGTGGAGGGACGATGAGTGGGGGAACTGGGTGAAAGAAGTGAAAGTGGAAGAAGAAAGGTGGGATATACAGGGAGGAAGGAGGAATTATAAAAAAAGATGGAAGGTGGCATAGTGAATGAAAAAGAAGTAAGGAAGAAAAAAGAGAGAAAGTGGAAGGAGAAATGAGAAGGAACGAAGGAGGTTGTGAGACAACAATGAGAGGATGAAGGAAGAGAAAAGTATTAAAGAAGAAATGAAAAAAGAAAAATAGGAACATGGATACAAAGGAGAGGAAAGGACGAGGAAGGGAGAAGGGATACCAAGGAATGAAGAGTTGAAAAATAGAACATCGTAGATAAGAAAAGGAGAGAGGGCGATAAAAGTTAAGGGGAAGGAAAAGAATACGAGAGAAGGGAAGAATGGAGATAAAAAAAGATTTACCTCAGCCATATACCAGGAAAAGAGGAGGGAAGAGAAGGGAGGAGGAGGAGGTAAGAAAGAGAAGAGAACATGGGAGGAGAGGAACGAAGAAAGGAGAAAGCAGAAACCGAAAATAAGAGTGAGAGAGAATGACAAAAATGACACGAGGAGAGAGAGGAAAGAAAGAGTATAGGCCAGATACGATGAGAAATGGAAAATAAATAAATGATCAGAGATTGAGAAGGGTAGAAATGAGAAGAGAGAAGAGGTGATTAGATGGCAGGTATGTTAGAGAAAGAATGTTGAGTATGAGGAAGAGAATATCAGGAAGAAGTGAGAAAGGATGACAACAATAATTACAAGAGAGAAAAATGTATACGATGACAGGAAGACGAGAAGTGATTATAAGGCACGGAAAATGATAGAGATTAAAGTATATATAAAACAGGCAAAACCCAAACGTGGAATAGCTGATGAAAAGAATGAAAATATAACAGGAACAAAAGAGAATGAAAAAGAAAATGAGATAGACGATGACAGAATAGGAGAAAGAGATGAGAGAGAAAAAGAGAAGGAAAATGAAAGAACACCTCGAGAAAGAGATGAGAGAGAAAATGTGACTTAAGATGGCAGACCAGGAAGAAGAGAAGAGAAGAGAGAGCAAAGAGAGAAATGAGGAGGGAAGATGGCAGAATAGGAGGAAGCGAGGAGAGAGAAAAAAAATAAAATGATAATGACACAAAATGAGATTCACGCTACCACGCCAGGCCTCACACCATGACACATAACACCACACTACACCATACCAAACTACCTCACATCATACCACACTGTATCATATCACACCATACCAAACTACATCACATCATACCACACTGTATCATATCACACCATACCAACTACATCACACCATGACACATAACACCACACTACACCATACCAAACTATCTCACATCATACCACACTGTATCATATCACACCATACCAAACTACATCACATCATACCACACTGTATCATATCACACCATACCAACTACATCACACCATGACACATAACACCACACTACACCATACCAAACTACCTCACATCATACCACACTGTATCATATCACACCATACCAAACTACATCACATCATACCACACTGTATCATATCACACCATACCAACTACATCACACCATGACACATAACACCACACTACACCATACCAAACTACCTCACATCATACCACACTGTATCATATCACACCATACCAAACTACATCACATCATACCACACTGTATCATATCACACCATACCAACTACATCACACCATGACACATAACACCACACTACACCATACCAAACTACCTCACATCATACCACACTGTATCATATCACACCATACCAAACTACATCACATCATACCACACTGTATCATATCACACCATACCAACTACATCACACCATGACACATAACACCACACTACACCATACCAAACTACCTCACATCATACCACACTGTATCATATCACACCATACCAAACTACATCACATCATACCACACTGTATCATATCACACCATACCAAACTACATTACATCATACCACACTGTATCATATAACACCATACCAACTACACCACATACCATGACATTTCACACCACACCAACTACATCACATCATTCCACATCATACCACATACCACCTTAACCCACCCCACCATACCACATCATAACACATCTCACAATGCCACACCATATCACAAGAAAAGACAACACACCATACCACACCACACCACAACACACCACCCAGCTCCACACCACAATAAAACACATCACACACTCCTGTACACCACTTCACATTATATCACAGTACATAACACCACACCACAACACACCCAGCTCCACACCACAATAAAACATACCACACACTCCTTTACACCACTTCACACTATATCACAGTACATAACACAACACCATAACACACCGTATCACACCACACTGAGATATACATTCCAAAAGTGTATTATTCATTTTAGCTGTCTTCAATGACGGATACTTTTCTTGAGGAAGGTAGTACAGGCATATTATCTTAGACGTAAAAAGTGATGTGATAGATAATTCTTATCTTTCTGTCAGGGTTTGTTTCTGTTTCTCGATCTTTTCGTATTTTACATCTGTCCGTCTGTCTGTCTGTCTGTCTGTCTGTCTGTCTGTCTGTCTGTCTGTCTGTCTGTCTGTCTGTCTGTCTGTCTGTCTGTCTGTCTGTCTGTCTGTCTGTCTGTCTGTCTGTCTGTCTGTCTGTCTGTCTGTCTGTCTCATATCAGGGAACAACTGCATACATTAAAACCTAAAATAAACCTCAACAGACTCTTTGCTTACCACTACTATCCTCTTTAACTTGTATTAAGATTAACAAACTATTTAGATTAACAAACTATTTCATTCATAACACTGGAACCACACACTAGGATTACCATGTTCAATCTAGAGTCAGTCTCCTTCACTTCCACCAATCTGTTAATAATTCATCATCCCCAATACCAGCCCCAACTCAAACTTTCATTCTCTCACTCCTCCTTTCTCCTTCTTCGCCCCTACAGTCATAGATTTCTCCATCATTTATCAAAGCCTTCATCAATATTGTTGAGTGCTTTCACTTCCACCAACACCACCACCACCACCAGCACTTAACACTTACCCCCTCCCTCCTTTTCTCCATCACAGTGTTATTCCCTCCCTCCTTTTCTCCATCACAGTGTTATTCCCTCCCTCCTTTTCTCCATCACAGTGTTATTCCCTCCCTGCTTTTCTCCATCACAACGTTACTCCCCTCTCTCTTCATCTCCATCACAACATAATTTTCCTCCCTCCTTATATCCATCACAGCGTTACTCCCCTCCCTCCTTATCTCCATCACCTCCTCCCGTCCCTCGTTATCTCCATCACAACATAACTCTCCTCCCTCCTAATCTCCATCACCTCCCCTCCCTCCCTCCTTTTCTCCACCATAGCCACCCTAATTGAATGTTCCATCTGCTCCACCTCTTCACCCTCTCCACCATCTCTCTCCATAATATGAATTGGGACTTATTCCTCATTCCGGCTGGTTGAGTCTGGCTGTGGGAGGGAAATTCGTCTCCCCGCAGTTATGGTGAGGCAGACAGAGACAGAGACAGAGACAGAGACAGAGACAGAGACAGAGACAGAGACAGAGACAGAGACAGAGACAGAGACAGAGACAGAGACAGAGACAGAGAGAGAGAGAGAGAGAGAGAGAGAGAGAGAGAGAGAGAGAGAGAGAGAGAGAGAGAGAGAGAGAGAGAGAGAGAGAGAGAGAGAGAGAGAGAGAGAGGAGTAAATGTGAGAGGGAAGGAAAGGGGGTCGGTCGTGGAATGGGGGCGGGTGGGGGGGGGGCTTTAATCACGCGAGAATGATGAGGTAAGCGCTCAGGGGAGAGAGGAAGTAAGTGAGGGAGGGAAGGGGAAGGGGAAGGGGAAAGGGAGAGGGAAAGAAGGAAAAGAAGATAGACCGATGGATACTAATAGATAAATGGCTAAATAGATACAGGTCGGTAAATAGATTGTTCATTAAGTTGCTATGTAGATGGAGAGAGTGAGAAAGTGATGAAGGAATGAAGGAAGGAAGGAAGGAATAAAGGAAGGAAGGAAGGAAGGAAGGAAGGAAGGAAGGAAGGAAGGAAGGAAGAAAGGAAGGAAGGAAGGAAGAAAGGAAGGAAGGAAGGAAGGAAGGAAGGAAGGAAGGAAGGAAGGAAGGAAGGAAGGAAGGAAGGAAGGAAGGAAGGAAGGAAGGAAGGGATAGAAAGATTTAAACACATACTATTTCTTATACATACTATAATTCTCAACAATATTTCCCCTCTATAATTATAATTCTCAGTAATATACTTCTCTATATAATTTCCCACTATCATAATAATTATTCTCCTCTACAATCATATTAATTAACCTCCACAAATGAGGTTATGTGATTGGTTCGGTTTGTTTGTTTGTTTGTTGGATTTCTGTCGGTGGGATTCCGCAAAAAGCTAGGTGCTGATTTTTATGGCATTTTTACCCAAATTGGGCCTCGTGGCTGGACACAAGCGATTAAATTTTAGGAGAGATTCGGACCTGGATTTAGATCTGGAATATATATATTATTTTAAAATTTTGCCGTATTTTGCAAACAACAACAATTTGGAGTATTTTTGTTTTTTTCGTTCCATATAACATTCTTTTTAATATTCCCCCCGACAAAAATCTATCATATTTCCCCTAAAATATTCCTACCTAAAATAATCTTTCGGCACCTCTGGCTGGCAACTGGTTTGGAAATAATTTTAATTTTGGTAAGCGGATCACAAATTTTTCTTGCAGGTCAATGAAGGGGAAAATATGTCACTCTCCTCCACCACCACCACCACCACCACCACCACCACCACCACCGCTATAAATATGAGGAATACGAGCGGGAATGAATAGATTATGGGGTTGTGTGGGTGGGAAAGATTAGATTAAAAGGGATTGTGTGGGTGGGAAAGATTAGATTAAGGGGTTGGGTGGGTGGGAAAAATTAGATTATGGGGTTGTGTGGGTGGGAAAGATTAGATTAAGGGATTGGGTGAGTGGGAATGATTAAATTATGGGTTTGGTTGGTTGGGAAAGTTGAATGGGGTTGTGGTGAAGGCTAGATAGGGTTGGGTGGGCAGGTTTGAATAGAGGTGATAGGGTAGAATGGGAGTGGTTGGAAAGGACAGATGGATGGGGTAAGATGGATGAATGGGTGAATGGGATGGATGGGTTGGCTGAGTGGGTGGGTTGAAGTGGTGGGTAGATGGGTAAGAGTGGTGGGTGGATGGGTAGGACTGCTGAGTGGGTTGGTAGGAGGATGGGTAGGAAGAATGAAGTGAATGAAATGACTGAAATTGAGAATGGGTTGGAGGACCTTGAATGAAATGGGAATGAGATCTGAGTATGCTAGTGTGTGTGTGTGTGTGTGTGTGTGTGTGTGTGTGTGTGTGTGTGTGTGTGTGTGTGTGAAGAAAGTTGTAGTGGAGTAGCTAGTGTGGAATGAGTGGTATGGCATAATATAGTAGACCGAAATGAAGAGAGATCAGTGAAGTAGATTTGAGTGGAGTGAGGAATGACCGTCTTTGCTGTACCGTCTATCAGAATACTTTGGGTTTCAATGACTCAGTCCCCTGGTGTGTCATATTTGCTTAAAGGTGTAGTATGTTGGGAGCAAATGGAGGCTACAGATTCCTCCAAACTAATATCACCAAACAGACACTCTACTATTACACTGAGATAAACTGTTTCTTAGGTATAATTTGGAGGAGTACGTAGTCTCCAATTCTCTGTCAATGTTTGTTCATAATTGCTTGATACTTGTTAAAATTATATGGCTTTGGATCAATACAGTAACTGGAATTCGTTCAGATGTCTGAATCCTGAGTGTTGAGCCTGAGACTGTTAATTTAAGAGGTTTTGTTTGGTGGAAAAAGTGATTAAGTTGGATGGCGGCAGAAAAAAAGAAGGTAGGTAAGGTGAAGGTGAAAGGTGGAGGAACAGGGGAGGCAGGAGGGAAGGTGAGACTGGAGATGGAGTGAAAGGGGTTGATGTGCAAGGAGAAGGTAGGGGGTTAAGGTGCAAAGAGAAGGTAGGGGGTTGATGTGCAAGGAGAAGGTAGGGGGTTAAGGTGCAAGGAGAAGGTAGGGGGTTAAGGTGCAAGGAGAAGGTAGGGGGTTAAGGTGCAAAGAGAAGGTAGGGGGTTAAGGTGCCAGGAGAAGGTAGGGGGTTGAGGTGCAAGGAGAAGGTAGGGGGTTAAGGTGCAAGGAGAAGGTAGGGGGTTAAGGTGCAAAGAGAAGGTAGGGGGTTGATGTGCAAGGAGAAGGTAGGGGGTTAAGGTGCAAGGAGAAGGTAGGGGGTTAAGGTGCAAGGAGAAGGTAGGGGGTTAAGGTGCAAAGAGAAGGTAGGGGGTTGATGTGCAAGGAGAAGGTAGGGGGTTAAGGTGCAAGGAGAAGGTAGGGGGTTAAGGTGCAAGGAGAAGGTAGGGGGTTAAGGTGCAAAGAGAAGGTAGGGGGTTAAGGTGCCAGGAGAAGGTAGGGGGTTGAGGTGCAAGGAGAAGGTAGGGGGTTGAGGTGTGAGGGGAAAGCAGAAGGGTGAATGAGTGAGGGGGAAGCGCCAGGGGATGGTGAGGGTGGAGGTCTGAGGGGAAAGCAAGGGGTTTAAGGAACGAGGGGAAGGCAGGGGTGATGAAGTGAAAGGGAAAGGTAGGGAGGGTTGGAGGTGAAAGGGGAAGGTAAGGGGTTTGGGGAACGAGGGGAAGGTAGGTAGGGTTGGAGGTGAAAGGGAAAGGTAGGGAGGTTGGAGGTGAAAGGGAAAGGCAAGGAGGGTTGGAGGTGTAAGGGGAAGGCAGGGGAGGGGGGCTGGAGATGTGTAAGGCGGAAGTTGGCTGCCTGAAGTTAACAATGACAAAATCCATAAGTCACGCTTGGCTTCAGGGGGCATAATAATGGAGATGGCATTGGTATTGATGTTGGGGGTGGTGGTGATTGTGTTATTTGTGGCGGTGATGGTGATGTGATTGGTGGTGGTGATGGTGATGTTATTGGTGGTGGTGGTGGTGATGTTATTGGTGGTGGTGATGTTATTGGTGGTGGTGATGTAATTGTTGTTGTTGTTGTTGTTGTTGTTGGTGGTGATGATGATGATGGTTGTTTTAAGAGATATAGCCAAATATTAAAGAGCTTTGTCTCCCCATCAACCTTAAATCGATCACCTTCACCTCCATAACATACTGTCTCTCCTTTCCAATCATACTGTCTCCACTCTTGACACTTCCTCCTGCACGAGTATATACTGTGTTCTGCAATAAGTTAATTAAATGATTCCCTACGTTGGGTTTATGCGATTGTGTTGTCGAATTGGAGGGCTATTAAATCCTCCAAATTATGCCACGATACAGACCAACTCTAAGGTTACTAAAGGTAGATCTGTTGTTTAGTGGCGTAGCTTGGATGAATCAGCGACCCACCACCAATTTACCATCAACAGGAACACAGCAACAGACAAGAGTGGAGGTGAGATGAGGTGAGATAAAGTGCTGAATATTCATCAATAATTACCAGGTGGCCTACAGTTCCTTGGAGGCGAGTGACGTGTGTTAATGAGGTACCCAAACGTAACACATCTTATTATCAGCAACATCCTCACCACTGACATCATCATCAATATCAACATTCACCAGCTTCAACATACATCACCATCACCACCACACTCTGATTATGATTATCACTATCACCGCCAACCTAGCTCGCCTTAAACACTATATTATCATCATTAACATCACATTCACTACCTACAGTACAACATACATCACCACCACCACCACCACCACCACCATCAGCACCACCTCTCCGACCGATATTACCTCCCCGCCCCCCATCATCACCACCTCCACCACTACCCACACCACCACCACAATTTACGACACCAACACGTATATATATGGTTTAGTTAGTGTATGCGTTACCCCTATTCATCATGAGGGCATCAATATCGTTCGTCTTCCGCGACAGTATACATATCATGGTGCTTGTCAATGAACCTATCGACACACATTCATAATAATTAAAGTCGTTCGCACAATTTGCCTCGCCTCTACGTGGATAAGTTAAATATATATAAAGATAGATACATACATACATACATACATATAGATTGATAGATTGATAGATAGATACATATAGATAGATACATAGATACATATAGATTGATAGATTGATAGATAGATACATATAGATAGATACATAGATACATATAGATTGATAGATAGATACAGTAAATAGATAGATTGATAGATGGATGGATGGATAGAAATATTTGACAGATATATTCAATGTTAGAGGGTGAGAAGGAAGAGAAAGAGAGTGAGGGAAAAATATGGAAGGAAAGAAGGAAGGAGAGGGAAAGACTATGTGGAAAGAAGGAAAGAAAAGGGAAAGGAAATAAAAGGGAAAGGAAATAAAAGGGAAAGGAAAGAAAAGGGAAAGGAAAGAAAAGGGAAAGGAAAGAAAAGGGAAAGGAAAGAAAAGGGAAAGGAAAGAAAAGGGAAAGGAGAGAAAAGGGAAATGAAACAAAGGGAAGGAAAACACGAAAGTCTATAAAACACGAAGGGTAGAAAGGAAGCAAACAAAAGAGGGAATGAAGGGAGGAAAGGAGGGAGAGAGATTTATAGTGAGGGAGGGGGTGAGTTATGTGAGGGAAGAAGATATAGGGAGGGGAGAGAAATTAGCCAGTTTAGTAATTAGGGAGGGATAGGATGGGGTGAGCCGAGAGGAGACCTACATTATAAACTACTAGGGCTGGTTGAGTCATGGCAGGGGTGAGGTAGGCAGGGGTGAGGTAGGTAGGGGTGATGTAGGTAGGGGTGATGTAGGCAGGGGTGAGGTAGGCAGGGGTGAGGTAGGTAGGGGTGAGGTAGGCAGGGGTGAGGTAGGTAGGGGTGAGGTAGGTAGGGGTGATGTAGGCAGGGGTGATGTAGGCAGGGGTGATGTAGGCAGGGGTGAGGTAGGTAGGGGTGAGGTAGGTCGGAGTGATGTAGGTAGGGGTGATGTAGGCAGGGGTGAGGTAGGCAGGGGTGAGGTAGGTAGGGGTGAGGTAGGTAGGGGTGAGGTAGGCAGGGGTGAGGTAGGTAGGGGTGAGGTAGGTAGGGGTGAGGTAGGTAGGGGTGAGGTAGGCAGGGGTGATGTAGGCAGGGGTGAGGTAGGCAGGGGTGAGGTAGGTAGGGGTGAGGTAGGCAGGGGTGAGGTAGGTAGGGGTGAGGTAGGTAGGGGTGAAGTAGGCAGGGGTGAAGTAGGCAGGGGTGATGTAGGCAGGAATGATGTAGGCAGGGGTGAGGTAGGCAGGGGTGAGGTAGGCAGGGGTGAGGTAGGCAGGGGTGAGGTAGGCAGGGGTGAGGTAGGTAGGGGTGAGGTAGACAGAGTGTGCCAATAATGTTAATTCCTGTTGAAATAATACACCAATTCAGTTCTAATTAAACAAGGACAAATGTACTTGAAAATTAAGTAAGCCAAAGTAACAACTGATCATTCATTACGCAAATCAAGTTACAACATGATTATCACCAAAAAATTCAGTTCCACATTTCATCTCAAAACTCAAATATCAGATAAATATTGAAGTTGTGGATATTTTGTGATGACATTTATTTGTATAATAAATAGAACAGTTCGAATTACGTAGAAAAACAATTTAGGTAGGCAGGGGTGAGGAAGGTAGGGGTGAGGTTGGTAGGGATGAGGTAGGAAGGGGTGAGGTAGAAAAGGGTGAGGTAGAAAAGGTGATGCAGGCAGTGGTTAGGTAGGTAGGGGTGAGATAGGGAAGGGTGAGGTATGCAGGGGTGAGGTATGCAGGGGTGAGGTAGGCAGGGGTGAGATAGGTAGGGATGAGGTTGGCAGAAGTGAGGTAGACAGAAGTGAGGTAGACAGAGGTGAAATAATCAGGGTAAGACAGAAAGGAAAGGAGTGAAAGACAAAGACAGAGCAAAAGACAAAGATATTCCTCACAGGCATTGAAAACCATCTAGCATTAATCCAGTTGTATCATCCAATAATCAGAATGATGTTTGTCGATTAACTCAAAGAAATTATATTAACCTTTGGGCATCAGTACAAAAAAATGGTCTGGTGTTAGTGAGAATATTATATATAAATTGTCAGATGTTTTCTCTCTCTAAGTGTTCAAAAATATGATACAAGGAAGACAAAGATGGGCAAGGCTAGCACAGGGAAAATGTATATATATAAAAAAAATGATTGGTAGAGGGAAGAACTGGAATAGGGAAGAACTGGTATTGGGAAGAACTGGTATAGGGAAGAATTGGAATAGGGAAGAACTGGTGTTGGAAAGAACTGGTATAGGGAAGAACTGGTATAGGGAAGAACTGGTATAGGGAAGAACTGGTATTGGGAATAACTGGTATTGGGAAGAACTGGTATAGGGAAGAACTGGTATAAGAAATAACTGGTATAGGGAAGAACTGGTATAGGGAAGAACTGGTATAGGGAAGAACTGGAATAGGGAAGAACTGGTATAGGAAAAAACTGGTATTGGGAAGAACTGGTATAGGAAAGAACTGGTATAGGGAAGAACTGGTATAGGGAAGAACTGGAATAGGGAAGAACTGGTATAAGAAATAACTGGTATAGGGAAGAACTGGTATAGGGAAGAACTGGTATAAGAAATAACTGGTATAGGGAAGAACTGGTATAGGGAAGAACTGGTATAAGAAATAACTGGTATAGGGAAGACTGGTATAGGGAAGATTGGTACTGGAAAGTCTGAATACATGAATCCTGATAAGTCTGTCTAACCAAGGCTATATAAAAAAAGATAGAGAAAAAACGGATGAAAAATGTTAGGCAATGATTTATGATAGGGTAAAGTAAACAATTCCAACCACGTCACACACACACACACACACACACACACACACACACACACACACACACACAATTCTCTCTCTCTCTCTCTCTCTCTCCCCCCCTCCCTCCCTCTCTCTCTCTCTCTCTCTCTCTCTCTCTCTCTCTCTCTCTCTACACACACACACACACACAATTCTCTTTCTCTCTGTCTCTGTCTCTGTCTCTCTCTCTCTCTCTCTCTCTCTCTCTCTCTCTCTCTCTCTCTCTCTCTCTCTCTCTCTCTCTCTCTCTCTCTCTCTCTCTCTCTCTCTCTCACACACACACACACACACACAGACACAGGGTTGGGGTGGCAGAGTGGTGGGGGGTTGGAATGAGCGTGAGATACCCTAGCCAGGCCACTGTTTACCCAGGACGAGGCACCACAGCTATGAATAAAGACTCCGATTTTATGAACTCCGGTATCAGCAGCAAAAGGAGGTGGAAAGGAAGGAGGAGAAGTGGGAGGGGAAGGAAGATGGGGGGAGGGAAGGAGGAGGTGGAATAGGAGGAAGAGTGAGGAGGAGAAGGTGGAGGGAATTATGGAGGGAGGAAAGGATGGATGAGAAGTGGGAGGGGAAGATGGGGGGAGGAAAGGAGGAGGTGGAATAGGAGGAGTGAGGAGGAGAAGGGGGAGGTGGAGGGATGAAAGGAGGAGGTGAAATAGGAGGAAGAGTGAGGAGGAGGAGGAGGAGGAAGAAGAGGAGGAGGAGGAGAAAGAGGAGGAGGAGGAAGAGGAGGAAGAGGAGGAGGAGGAAGAGGAGGAGGAAGAGGAGGAGGAGGAGGAGGAGGAGGAGGAGGAGGAGGGGAAAATGGAGGGAGGGGAAGATGGGGGACGGGAAGATGGAGGGGAAAATGGAGAGAGGAAAGGAGGAGGTGGAATAGGAGGAAGAGTGAGGAGGAGGAGGACTGGGAGGAAAGAAGGTGGAGGAGAATGATGGGGTGATGGTGATGATGTAGGAGAGGAGGAGGAAGGGGAAAAGGAGAGGATGTGGAGGAAAAGAGGTGAAGGAGGAGGAGGAAAGGGAAAAGAAGAGTAGGACTGGATGGAAAGAAGGTGGGGGAGGAGGAAGAAGAGGATTGGGAGAAAAGAAGGTAGAGGAGGAGGAGGAGGAGGAGGAAAAGGAGAGAAGGTGGAAGAGAAGGTAAAGGAATGACCTGAAGGAGAAGATGAGGTGAACAAGAGGATGGAGAGGAGGAATGGGAGGAGAGGGGGCAGGAGATGGGAGCAAGATACGGCAGCACAGACCACACATATATTTTACTTTACTTAATCATCTCCTTTAATGACGACGGTGTGTGTTTTCCACGGGTCGTACTAAATCATCTGGTGTTAGTTCAAGCATATTTTGGCCAAGGGAGGAGTTTGTTGTGTCATACTCAATCACATGGCGATAATCTAAGCTAAACTGGAAGAGGGAAGGAGTTGCTTTGCTTCTCCTAAAATCATATGTTTGTAGTTTTAGAATTATTTGATGGTACTGCTTGTGAGTTAAGACTGGCAACTGTATAGCTTGACGGTGTATTGAGGGGAAATTCTTTTGAGAGTAAATTTGTTGGCTACTGATTCCTCCAAGTAGGCCACGAAACAGATCTCCCATTAAAGTAACATTCGGGTCATCTGTTTCCTGGCAGAGTTTGGAGGAATCGCAGACCTTCCAATTCATCAACAAGAGAATCTCCCCTTAAGAACCAAACTGTTATTCCCCGACCATAGGACTCGTGACATCAAAACCGCACTCAGACCTAAACTCAGACGCGGCTTTCTGACGTAAATTTGACTATGTGTGTCAGACGAACAACGGAACAATCGATAACCCGTCAAATTAGTTCCCTTTCTGGGCGAGTGTGTCCTGCGGGTGAAGTAGAGTCTCAGTAAATTTTTGTGTTGTGACGTAGGCCTTGGTGAAGCCTCGTCTAACTGAGTGATGCCTTGGTTTAACGAAGACATGGATTGTGTACTTACAGACAGGTGCTGCGTCTGCCTATCAACTCACCTGTGGAAGTAAATACAAGGGTTAGTGTTACAAGAATTTGAACAAAACATAATATAACAGTGATATTATATACGGTAATTTCTCTTTCAATAGAACAAATCTATAAAAAAATTCACTATTCTACGGTTCAGATCACGGAACTTTACGTGTAAGATTTATGCTACTAAACTCATCACTCTTTATTCAATAATTTGAAGGTCCCCACTGGCTGAGATAACAACAACAATATGCATTTCAAAGAGAACGTTTAGGCTAATGTGAATTACAAGGAGGATTTTCATAAAAAATAAAAAAATATATGGATATCAGGAGTGAGCCAGTCGAGCCTGTAAGTAGTGTAGTAATACTATCAAACCAAATTGAAAAAGTTAACATGATTATTACCTTTAAATTTGGTAAGATAAATCATATCACTACAATTATCAATATATTCAAGTTTCAGACTGATTTATATATATGAAATCCCAGGGTCAAACCACTTGGTAAGGAAGACAATCACTAAAACAAAATTTAGTCGAAGAAGTAAATTCATATGACCGATACATCTTCAGAGAGACAACAACAACAATAACAGAATAGTTTATTAACTAGTTTGAGGTCTGGGTTAAATGATGAAAACAAAAGCATCCTTTTTAATTAAAAAAATCATCTGGGGTTAGTCATGATATAAATAATTAAAAGAAGACACTGTTAAAAAATGGCTTAAGCGATATACTTGTGACCCTTTGAGTGTACACAATAATGTTTTCCGACACAAAAGAAAATGTCTGGAGTCAGTCAGAATATACAGTATAAACAAAACAACACAGACACTCCAAGGGGTTTAATGGGATCATCTTAACTGTTTTGGTAGATTTAGAAATACATGTAATCGATTCCTCCAAACTATGTCAGGAAACACACAACCAAAGCATATAAATGGGTGGATCTGTTTCGTAGCATCCCGTACTTTGGAGGAATTAATCGACCCTCAGTTCACACACAACAACTGACCACCTTAAAACGACTGGACACAAAAGTTTATTAGTTGGTGTGTGAAAGGGGTGGGAAAAGTACAGGGTGGAGCAATGTGTGTGTGAGTGTGTGTGTGTGTGTGTGTGTTTAAATGTCAGGCACCTTGACCCCACCAGCACTGGATGACGGCTG
>JAWQEG010003508.1:140000-144293 GCA_033782935.1 Petrolisthes cinctipes | reverse complement strand
TGTTGCTGTTGGCTCACCCACGTAATTGTCTAATAAGTCACAGGTACCCCATTGTCTTCAGGCCCTCTGTTCACCTCCCCTTCCAGACCTCCTTCCTCTGTCCTTGTATCTTATCTCTCCCTCCTCCTCGTCCTCCTCCTTCTTCTTCTCCCCTTCCAGACCTCCTTTCTCTGTCCTTGTATCTTATCTCTCCCTCTCCTGTTCCTCCTCCTCCTCCTTCTTCTCCCCTTCCAGACCTCCTTTCTCTGTCCTTGTATCTTATCTCTCCCTCCTCGTCCTCCTCCTTCTCCTCGTGTTCCTCCTCCTTTTCCAGACCTCCTTCCTCTGTCCTTGTATCTCCTGTTCCTCCTCCTGTTCCTCCTCCTCTTCTCTTCCTTCTCCTTCTGTTTGTTTACTTTCTCCTCTCCCAGTATTTTTATTCTATTGCCTTGTATCTCCTGTTTCTCCTTCTCTTTTTCCTCTTCCTCATCCTCCCTCTCCTCCTCTCCTGTTTTTCTTCTCTTGCCTTGTATCCCTAAATTCTCTGGTCTGTTTTGCTTCTCCTCTATCTTGCTCTTATTACTACTGCTATCATTATCCTTGTTTCTCTTCTCTTGCCTCTTTCATCCTTCTCTATTTGTTTCTCTTGCCTCGTTCTTTCTCCTCCCTTTGTTTCTCTCCTCTTCCCCTCATCATCCCTCTTACTCCTCCTCTCACCCTTGCCCTCACTATTCCTCTTGTCCTCTCCTTCTCTCTTACTCCTCCTCTCACTATTCCTCTTGTCCTCTTTGTCTCTTTACTCTTTCTCTTCTCACCCTAGCTCTCACTATTTCTCATGCACCTCTCTGTCTCTCTTACTCCTCCTCTCACCATTCCCTTGCCCTCAACAAATATATCACACACGATATTTACACCTGTTTATTTTTACCTACATAAAATTCCTCTACATTTCTCTCCTTTCCCGGTTCACCCTTCTTTCACCTTTCTCCTCATTTCTACCTTAACATATTTCTACATTTCTTTCAATTCCAGTTTCACCATTCTTTGCACCCTTTTATTTACTTCAACCTATGCATAATTCTTCTTCCTTTCGTTCCCTTCCCATTTCCCCCCTTCCCTCTTCTTTCCATTCCCGTTTCCCCCCTTCCCTCTTCTTTCCATTCCCGTTTCCCCTTCCCTCTTCTTTACTATTCTGTTTCCCCCTTCCCTCTTCTTTCCATTCCCGTTTCCCCCCTTCCCCGTTTCCTCCTTCCCTCTTCTTTCCTTTTCCGTTTCCCCCTTCCTTCATATTTTCCTAACCTTCTATTCGTTCTCCTCTGACCCACCACGGTCACTGTTATTGATCTGTCTCTTCTCTCCTCTTTCCTTCCACGTCTGCCAATAGTTACGACACTCTGTGAAAAGAGAGAGAGAGAGAGAGAGAGAGAGAGAGAGAGAGAGAGAGAGAGAGAGAGAGAGAGAGAGAGAGAGAGAGAGAGAGAGAGAGAGAGAGAGAGAGAGAGAGAGAGAGAGATAGAGATAGAGAGAGAGAGAGAGAGAGAGAGAGAGAGAGAGAGAGAGAGAGAGAGAGAGAGAGAGAGAGGAGAGAGAGAGAGAGAGAGAGAGAGAGAGAGAGAGAGAGAGAGAGAGAGAGGAATGTATTGCGAAGGAGAGAGACAGACAGACAGATAGATAAATTTGCGGAGAGGAGAGAGAAAGAGAAATGGGAGGGAGAGAGAAAAAAAAAGACAGACCGAGAGAGAGAGAAAGAAAATAAAAGAAGAAGAAAGAAAGAGATAAATTGCAACGAAACGAAAACTCCTAAATCACGACGGAAAGGAAATGGAATAAATGAGAACAAGTTACAGCACAAAGGAAGATAAAAGAATGGCGAGGGAAAGAAACACAAATAGAATGAAAGAAAATGATTAAAGTTATGATATCCAGATATTGACAACAAAGCACGAGAGAGAGAGAGAGAGAGAGAGAGAGAGAGAGAGAGAGAGAGAGAGAGAGAGAGAGAGAGAGAGAGAGTTATAGAAGAAACGAACCTCACCACAACCACAAAAACAACAACAACAACAAGACCAGATACTCAGTACTGCTATATTGTTCATATGGGAATATAATAATTATAGTTATTTATTTTTAATAATTAGATATTAATTATTTAAAATAATAACTTTTAATACAAGGAAGTAAGGAAGAAAAAAAAAATGAAGGAAAAAAGGAATGAAGGAAAAAAGGAAGGAAGGAAGAAAATTAGGAAGGAATGAAGGAAAAAGGGAAGGAATGAAGGAAGAAAAGGAAAGAAGGAAGGAAAATGAAGGCAGTAAAGAAGGAACTAAGCATTATATCCTATCGCAAGTCACATCTGATTTTATGTACACATTTTTCAACTCGTATTCTGAATGAAGTTTTGGGGAATTTTCTCGGGCCCTTTTTTCCCCATCATCATCATCATCACATACAGAGGCTGATATAAATGCAAATGCCCCCAACGTGTACATTATCAAAGTCAAAACGGAAACCAAAAAGCTGAACGTTTCATTTTATCTATTTTTTTTTTCTTATTAGATTTTGTTTCCCTATCTGTTTTTCGACTATATTTTCCCTCACTGATCCTGTAGCCTTGATGATGATGATGATGATGATCTTTTAACCTTTTAACATCATAGTGTATAATCCCAGTGACCTCTTATGACCTCTTATGACTTCGTGTGTTGTGACCTCGGATAGCCTCCATGACCTGCTTGACCTCTGAAATACCCTCCCTCTGACCTGGTGTGTGACCATATTATGACCTCCATGACGTTGCCTGACCTCTGAAATCCCCCTCTGACCCTCGTGTGTGACCTAGGCATGACCTCCCCTGGCCTCGAATGACCCCCCGTACTTACTTGCAGGTGGCCTTCTGGCTGAGACAAGTGAGGTCAATTAGCCTTCCCTCTCTGCCTCACTCTTTATTGTGGTCACATGGCTATTACAACGCTTGGCTGACCTCCTCCCTCCTCTTTTCCCCAGCCAGAGGTCAAATCGGGTCAAGTCAGGTTCAGCTGGGTAGCATTAGCCTGTTCATGTATTGTAGGATCAAGTCAAGTTAGGTTGGGTCAGGGTGGCGTAAGTTGTGGTAATGGTAGTGATTGTAGTAGTGGTGGTGGTAATTTAATGGTAGTGGTGATAATGATGGTGGTAGTGGTGGTGGAAGTAGTGATGGTAGTGATTGTAGTGGTGGTAGTGGTAATTTAATGGTAGTGGTGATAATGATGGTGGTGGTGGTAATGGCAGTGGAAGTAGTGATGGTAGTGGTATGCTAGTAGTGGTTTCCAATATCATATAAATACTTTAATGTTCAGATTCGCTCTCTCTATAAACTTCAATATCTACTTCGGTTTCTCTGTATAGTTTTCAATATCTCGCGTCGGTATCTGTACATATATAGCTGGTTTTCAAATGGACACTTGGGTTTCTCGATCATAAAAAAATAGGATGGTTGGTCCAGTAGGGTCCTCGTCTCGTGTGTTGTTGTTGTCCGTGTCCAATCTCACCTCCCATTCTGTCAGTCACGTCTCCCTTTTCTCTCCTTCCTTCTCTTCCCTCTCCCTTCCCTCACTCGTTTTATTTTCTTTCCCTCGAGTTTTTATCCCTCGTGAATGAATGTTTTTCCCCTCGCCCCCTGCTGCTGCTGCTGCTGTTGTTGTTGCTCCCCTCATTCTTATCTTCATCTTGGGGTCACTTCGTTTATTTACTGTGTTTCTATATTTGTTTGTGTTTCTCCATATGTGTTGTTTTTCTTTACATATTCCTAATTGTTATTATTTAAATGTATATATCCTTTTTCTGTGTGTGTGTGTGTTTTTTTTTTCTCTCTCTCTTTCATCTCATTTACATCTCTGGTCATTATTCTCCAATTATTCCTATTTTGGCCTCCTCCATTGTTCTCTCTCTCTCTTTTATATATATATATATATATATATATTATATATATATATATATATATATATATATATATATATATATATATATATATTTATATTTATATATATATATATATATATATATATATATATATATATATATATATATATATATATATATATATATATATATATATATATATATATATATATATATATAATTTTTTTTTTCTTCTAATTTTCTCTCCCGTTTCCTTCCCTCTCTCAGCAATCACAAATGTTCACTAAATTTGCTATAGTCATCGTTCTCTCCTTTTCCTCTTTGTCTCTCTCTTCCGTGTTTCTCCACTTCCATTTCCACTTCATCTCTCTCTCTCTCTCTCTCCTCTCTCTCTCTCTCTCTCTCTCTCTCTCTCTC
>JAWQEG010003508.1:5000-135000 GCA_033782935.1 Petrolisthes cinctipes | reverse complement strand
GAAATCCATGTGAAATTATTACAAATATGAAAGGGAAAAGGTTAACCAGCTAATAAAACCAATGAATGTAAAAAGCTGGAAATCGGTAACATACATCCATTACCGGTACTGTAGATGATTCCTATACGGAGGTAATGAGTTAATTAAGGGGGTAATCCACAATTGGTACATTAGATCACCTTGATACCTCCAAAGAATACCAGGAAACGGTGCCAGATTAACAATAATAATAATAATGGCCTGTTGCTTGGAAGAGTTTGGAGGAATCAGTTGTTTCAGAATTACCAACACTGTAACACACCCCTTTAATGCATCGATACTACTTCGTTTGCAATCATACACAGACATAAATACTGCAAGTTACGATATCAATAAAACATTACAAATCAGTATACGTTATGTGCACAATCATAGCCTTTACTGACACGTGATATACAGAGTTGGTCAGGTATGAAATTGGTACAGTGAGGTAATTGCTAGCAAGGATGGAAACAATACCTGGCAATGTAACCTCGTAGTTCAAGCTCGGCTAACTTCTGAGTAAAAGCATATATTTCGATGCAAAGACGTATCAAAAAAAGTTTATAATATTATATTATATTGCAATACATTTGTTGCATTTTTCTCACAAAGATATAATATGTACTAGTTTCATATTTGGTCAGCTGGACACATTGGGTGTATATGAAATAATAATTTAACATTGTAAGAGTATATTGCCTATACTATATATGATTGACCACGTATTATTGATAAACTTGCTCTATGTATGAATCCATATTTACTGGAACTAAATGAGACGCAATATTAGGCTATGACAGTGTTTGAGTAATACTGTGTTGTGATATTCATTCACTGTGAACTTCAATAATACATAACTATATAGCCTAATATATATATATATATATATATATATATATATATATATATATATATATATATATATATATGCGTGTGTGTGTGTGAGTATGTAAAGAGAAAAGAGTAAAAACCTGTGGGCACAGCAGTAGGCAATCCAGGTACAGTCATGGACAAAAATCATCTGTCGTCCTTCCATATTATATCACAGGACGGTAATGAATTCTAGGTGTGACAATATACAGTCTATAACTCTATCAACGAATGATAGTATGGACACAATAACACACTGATGTATGTTCCTTCCAATACACTTAATAAACACGGATGAATGATAGAGACGGGAATTATTACGTGGTTGTCTGTATATATGCACCGTCAATACCAAACATTCCCTTCCGTTCAAACCACCAGACTGCAGTTTAATCTGGCATTTTCCTGTTGCTCTATTTAGCGGTTATCTCACTCCGGGCTTCCACTCTTTCTAACTGACACACACACACAAACACACACATACACACACACATTGATACACTCACTCACACACACACACATTGATACACACACACATACACACACATTGATGCACACACACACACACACACACATTGACACACACACACACACATTGATACACACACACACACACACACACACACACACACACATACATATATATCTCCCCTAACCTATCAGAACGTCGTACTTTTTTTTCGGCGGCTGGTATCGTGTTCTTTCGTTTTCCATCTGAGCACCAAAGCGTTTTCTCTCCTCGGTCTAAAATCATTCGACGTTTGGCAAAGCGAAAAAATATCACCGCTGGCAGGTAGTTACAAAATGTATCACACGCCCATGTTGCAAAAGTATTATACATTTTTTTTACTTTACATCACACACACACACACACACACACACACACACACACACACACACACACACACACATCAAGATTGAGGAGGAATATTCTCTTTGCTTTAGTCAATGTCACTGTTACTCAATCACCTGAAATTTGACCTGGTTTGACACGGAAGTTTGACCTTTGTTATGACTGAGTTTTACGAGTAGTTGTGTATCCAAGCAGCATCAACAACAACAACAACAACAACAACAACAACATTCCAGTCCCAGAGAGAATTCCGCCTCTCTCCAAATAAAATCAAACTCACTCACTATCTGTAATTCTGCCTAGTGCTCTCTCTCTCTCTCTCTCTCTCTCTCTCTCTCTCTCTCTCTCTCTCTCTCTCTCTCTCTCTCTCTCTCTCTCCTAGGTGAATCATGGTCTCCGTTGTGGACCTGCTCTTTCATCTTTAAAATTCACGTATCCTTCCCTCTGACCTTTCAACCTCCCAGAGTAAATCCTTCTTCCTCTCCTTCTCCTCCTCCTTCTTCTCCTCTCCCCTTCTTCCTCTTACTCCTCTTTTTTCTCCCGATTACTTCTTCCATCTCTTTCCAGGTCCCGACTCTTTAAGGGGATAATAGAATTGTGGTAAATCTATAGGAACTGAATCTTCCAAACTATTCCAAGCAACAGACGATTATTATTTTTGTTAATCTGGTTCTATTTCCTGGCCTACACTTTGGTGCTCCAGTATGCCAAAACCCGTCTCTCTGTCAATATCTCTCTCTGTCAATCAAAGCCTGTCCCTCTCACCAGCCTTGTCTTCAGTCCGACTTAATTCCTTCTCGTATATTCAAGCCTCTCCTTAATCTCTCTCTCTCTCTCTCTCTCTCTCTCTCTCTCTCTCTCTCTCTCTCTCTCTTGCAGTATCAGATCCCCATTGTGGGTTAGTTATCTTGGAAACTATCCCTACTTCCTTATATCTACTACAACTCCTATTCATCCTTCACCTCTTCCATTATTCTGGTCACAACTCAACAGTGTTCTCGTCTCATCACCCTGCCATTAACGATACTCTTCACCACATTAACTCACAGCCTTAATCATTATGCTGCAACTTCATCGTACTCTATCACCATAAATAAACTGGGCTCTTCCCCTTCGCCTTCCATCCATCTATTGCCCTACTAGCATCAATTCCTTTCCTTTCCTCCCTCTATTCCATTTCGTCTTCCATCCATCTATTGCCTCGCTAGCATCAACTCCTTTCCTTTCCTTCCTCTTTTCCATTTCGTCTTCCGTCCATCTATTATTCTATTGCCTCACTAGCATCAACTCCTTTCCTTTCCATCTCTCCTTTCTCTCCTTCCTTATCAACTTCGCATATTTTTTCTTTTCTCAGCAACAACCTCATAATTATTACCCCTTTCACTCTTTTAATATGTCCACAATACAGAAGCGGTGGAGAGATTAGAAGAGGAAATATGTTCAACTGTAACGCCACCGAATGAAACGACCTCAAAAAATCCATGATGTGAAACTTTAGCTGATGGTATAATTTTTGATAATGATTCGCAAGATTCACTAATATCACACACACACACACACACACACACACACACACACACACAACCGATCGATCACACATACAACCCACCCTGGACTGTGAAATAATAAATAAATAAATAAATAAATAGGGAACACATGTTTTCCTGCATCCCGAAAGACTTTATTTTGCACTACCTCAGCCTCACACACTAAGTCATATAATATCATCAGCAGCAGCAAACGGGTACCTCAAGTGGAAAATATTTAACGGGCGGGGCAAGACGAGGCGACTTTAAGGGACCCTGTGATGTAGTCAGATAATTGTAGAGAAATGAGTCCTTCAAATATTGCCACGAAACACCACCTATATGGAAGGAGCTTGTTTCGTGGCATGGTCAGGAGGAATCAGAAACCACCAACTCTCACACGATCTCAGGGTCCTTTTAAAGAAGGGTGGGGTATGTAATATAATATACTTTTGTTTGGTACAGCCACAATCAAATATACACCGACACTTTCCTTCCATCGTAGTAAATATCTTGGTAATAAAGAACAACACGTGTATGATTTTGCAGCACCTCATAATAATAATTGAGAGGGTTAAGTTGACGTAAAGTGTTGTAAGATTATAGTTTGATATGATACTGATTTATTTACACGATGGAAGGAAGGTGTCGGAGGTTATTTGATTGTGGCTGTACATAATTATACTAGAGCACCTTGATTCCTCTAATTAAAGTACAGTATGCCAGGAAACACAACCAACAGAGGAATAAAAAGAATGGTGGTGGTGCCCTGTTGTTGTTGCTGTTGTTGCTGTTGTTGTTGTTGTTGTTGCTTGGAATAATTTGGAGGAGGAGGAATCTGTCGTTGCTGCTCCAAATTTACTTCTCTACAACAACAACAACAACAACAACAACAACAACAACAACATTGTATCGACCATCATGTGGGTATCGGATTACGGGATTTATGTAGAGATGGATGGTGCCTTGCCTGAACCCTCCCTCACCTCCTCCCCCCCTGCCCCCAATCGCCCCACGCCCCCCCCCCTCCCCCCCAATGTGCCCACTCTCGCCCCCCGCCTCCCCCACCTGCCCACCCTCGCCCCCCGCCTCCCCCCCCGTACCCCCGGCCTGGTCTTCCGCTGAATTAACTCCCAACTGAAGGTAAAATAGGACAACTTCTTACGCCAGCATCCATTATGCGCTGGACACAGGAATTTGGGAGGTAGCCAGACCTAGTTACCTGTATGATGTGGAAATCTGTGGAAATCTGTGGAAATTCTCTCTCTCTCTCTCTCTCTCTCTCTCTCTCTCTCTCTCTCTCTCTCTCTCTCTCTCTCTCTCTCTCATGCATACACATACATACATACAGTCGCGGTCAAATATAATCATCCATATAAGGGTAACTCACGTAAGAGTTTGACAGCTTCCCTCTGTTCCTTAGATGATAAACTTTCCAATAAATAGGTTAACTACCATCTTTTAATTTATTACAAACAGCTACGCACTACTTAAAACAATAACATCATATGTGAACGTGAAAACATTAGACAGTAAATTGTTTGAGATACCCATATGTGGATGATTATTATTGACCGCGACTGTACATGCATACACACACACACAACAACAATAACAACAACAATAACAACAACAGGCCACCATTATATTTGCTAATCTGGTCCTGTTCCCTGCAGAATAGTTTGGAGGATTCGGTAGTCCACCAGTTTACCAAAATTAGGATCTTTCAACATGAAGGCTAAAGATAAAATATCGCCATACAAGTGCATAATTATTAGATAAGATAAAATTTTCTGGTACGAACTTCTTTTACCTCTTTTCTCGCCTCCTATTCCATTTCCTCCTCCTCCTCCTCCTTCTTAAGTGTTCCCAGATAAGTATAGTAATTAATTCCACACTCGTCTCAGGAAGAGGAAAAAATTCAATTAAAGTTGCCTTAATCAAACTTGGAAATCAACTTTTCTTAAGGTGGAAGTACAGGGTTGGTGGTAAATCTGGAGCAACTGATTCCTCCAAACTAGTCCAAGCAACAACATCTGGTCCTGTTTCCTGACATACTTTGGAGGAATCAACGCGTTCCAATTGTACCAAAATTTTCTTAATTTACACAAGGCAATTAATTACCTACCATTTATAATCCCTTGAATTTAATCGGACAAGTATTTAATTAAGGGGATAATAATACTTTTGGTACCACTTAAGAGCGTCCTGATTCCTCCAAAGTATGCCACGAAACAGAACAAGATTAACAAAAAAACAATGGTAGTGGTCTGTTGTTGCTTGGAATAGTTTGATGGAAGAATCAGTTGCTCCAGAATACGGTGGTGGACGATGGGGTAAGAGAGTCGTTACTCCACCACCACTATCATCACTATCACCACCCATCCTCAGCCCATCCTCTCTCCATCTGCTTATACAGTTGTGGCGAGATTTATTTTTTATTTTTGCCACAATTGTATCCTGACCCGAGGCACAATATGAATCCCTACCAACTGAAGTGATTAGGGAGGAGGAAAAATACCACCTCATCAATTCCACTATCACTACACACACAAACACTATCACACTACTACCACCACCAACGCCACACTACTCTTACTTCTATAATACCACCACTCCCACTATCACTACCACCACCACACTATTCCCACTAACACCACACACACAAACACTATCACACTACTACCACAAACACCACACCACTCCCACTATCACAAACACTATCATACTACCACCATCAACACCACCACACTACTCCTACTTCTATAATACCGCCACCACACCACTCCCACCATCACTACCACCACACTATTCCCACTAACACCACACACACATACCACAACCACTTCCTCAACTATAATAATACCATCTCACCACACCCTCTTACACCACCACCATCACATACCCAGGATCAACCCAGCCCTGATAAATGAAGGGATGGGGGAAGGGAGGGGGTCATTGTGGGATGGAGGAGAGGTGGCGAGGGGGGCGAAGGGGGTAAGATGGGGCGAGGGGGGGCGAAGGGGGTAAGATGGGGCGAGGGGGGGCGAAGGGGGTAAGATGGGGCGAGGGGGGGGCGAAGGGGGTAAGATGGGGCGAGGGGGGGGCGAAGGGGGTAAGATGGGGCGAAGGGGGGCGAAGGGGGTAAGAGGGGGCTAGGGGGGGCGAAGGGGGTAAGAGGGAGCTAGGGGGGGCGAGGATCCCGTGGCCCGTAATCTATTCCTGGGACATAATTCTTCCCCTTTTCGTCCAAGTGTTGTTTGGCCCACTTCCAGACCAGAGCCACCCTTTTCCCCAACTTTCTTACGTTCCAGGGATATAATTATTATTCTATTATTTATTTGTGAACTGAGGCTTGACCATTCAGAATTTTGGATTATTTTGTTCCAGGGATATAATTATTCTTCTATTATGCATTTAGGAACTGAGGCTTAAAACATTCAGAATTTTTGTTTCTGATGTTTCAGGAAAATAATTCTTCTTGTTCTATTTTATTTGTGAATTGAGGCTTAACCATTTAGTGTTTTGGATTATCATTTTGGTTCACTAGTACTTCTCTTACACATGAAGAATCGATCGTTTGTTGGTGGTCAGAAAAGAAGGTAATGGTGGTCAGAGAAGAAGGTCATTAATGGTGGTCAGAGGTCATTAATGGTGGTCAGAGAAGAAGGTCATTAATGGTGGTCAGAGAAGAAGGTCATTAATGGTGGTCAGAGAAGGTCATTAATGGTGGTCAGAGAAGAAGGTCATTAATGGTGGTCAGAGAAGGTCATTAATGGTGGTCAGAGAAGGTCATTAATGGTGGTCAGAGAAGAAGGTCATTAATGGTGGTCAGAGAAGGTCATTAATGGGGGTCAGAGAAGAAGGTCATTAATGGTGGTCAGAGAAGAAGGTCATTAATGGTGGTCAGAGAAGGTCATTAATGGTGGTCAGAGAAGGTCATTAATGGTGGTCAGAGAAGAAGGTCATTAATGGTGGTCAGAGAAGAAGGTCATTAATGGTGGTCAGAGAAGAAGGTCATTAATGGTGGTCAGAGAAGAAGGTCATTAATGGTGGTCAGAGAAGAAGGTCATTAATGGGGGTCAGAGAAGAAGGTCATTAATGGGGGTCAGAGAAGAAGGTCATTAATGGGGGTCAGAGAAGTAGGTCATGGTGGGGGTCAGAGAAGTAGGTCATGGTGGGAGTCAGAGAAGTAGGTCATGGGGGTCAGTTGTTACCGAGTCGTGTAGTGTAGGAATGAATGAATGAATGAATATCGGTGGTGTTGACAATGGCACAGTAAGTACATTTACATACGATGGTTCTGTTTGTATGGTGTCTATAAGGAGTCATCGTATAGGTACCCGTCGTGTCGTTTATACCACACCATCGTCAACGCCATAGTACATATTCTTGCATACGATCCATAGTTTGATAGCGTTTTCCCAGGCCGTTTTCATACTAAGGTGTTACAGGACTACTGAACGTGACTGTACACACATTATTATTATTATCATCATCATCATCTCCTAACGTCACGAGTGCTTCCCTACCGTAGATAAATCGAGATATTATTTATTTATATTTTATCTTGGGAAGTTGGTTAAGGGGTTAGTTCAGTGTTGGTAATTTTAGAGCAACTGATTCCCCCTAACAATTTTAGGCAACAGGCTACCATTATTTTTGTTGCTCTGGTCTTGTTTCCGGACATACTTTGGGGGAATCAAGGCGTTCTAATGTACCAAAAGTATACTTATTATCCCCTTAATTAAGAGTCAATAATTGTTATACAGTATTTAATAGTGCATAAAAGTTGGTTCCCTCAGCCAGACAAAACATAACTGATTCACCTGTGCTATGAACGACTCACTAACCAACAGAGGATAGAATAATTATTGGCGAGATGTCTTTTGTCATTCGAACCACAGAAAATTTAGTCATAATATTACCGTGGATGGCTGAAAGATCAAAATTTTCTCCACCATAATAGAACCGCTCGTAGATGAAACAATACGAACATAAATATCCCGGTAAGAAATCATTTTAAGCACGTTATCCCCCGTGGCCTTAGAAACATGGAACTGGGAGGAAGCAACCACTGGGGATGGGGTGGGGTGTGGGGTTGAGGGGTAGGGGGGGAGGAACCTATCACTGGGAAAGGGGGGGGGGAAGGAAGGGGGGAGGGATCTATCTTTTTTATAGGGGAGGAGGGAGGGGGGTGTCATGACATTTGGGTTCCAACTTCCTTCCGAGCGGTTTAATTTTATCACCTCATTTTTTTCCCTCCTGATTTCTATATTTAGTTTCGGTTATCACGCCTTGGATTTCGATTAGGCCCCCATGACATTTTTTTTTTTTTTCGTCGTGGTTTATATGTGATGAATTATGTATGTATACTTGCCTTCATTTTCCCCCTCAATGTGTAATTTCTGAGCATTATTCAACTGCTTATTCAAGTGTTTATTGATAAAGATTTCGACACACGCGGTGGCAAACTTAGGAAAACTTTTTGACTTCATTCTAGTCTCCAGAGATTGGTTGTGTGTATAGACGGTGACAAAGTTATGGCACAAAGGTACGGAACTCGGGGACAAAACAAGTGCACTGTTATGTGTTGTAACGTGTTTTTATGTGTTATGTGTTGTTACGTGTGTGTTTCTATGTAAGGAAATATAAGGTTCACAGGCTCGTAAACTGTACTATACATACAAGAACATGATAAGAGTTGTAATGGGTTCACTGATATGTCAGATGAATCGAAACTTCAACAACATCTGGATACTTATTATAATGACTCGTGACTGTATCAGGCCCTGGAAACTACAGTGGTCGGACACTGTTCATGTAAATCCTCCCTATACATTACAAGGTTTACTGGGAGTCAATAATTCTGTCCAGATCCGCGGCACGATAATTATGAATCACTACCAATTTATATTCGAACAGCGGTGTTTCGGGAAGGAGTGGGATACGAGTTTATTAAAGATTCGTGCTGTGTCTCGGATCAGGACAGAATTATTGACCCCCAGTGTTCCATAACTAGTTCTCAGGGAATTGGATTATACCTGTGAATCTAATCCAAGTAAATCTAGCAGCACGAGAACGTAGGACGAAGGAAATAGACGAATAGAGAGGTTCGTGTGGTAGATAGACCCTGTATGTATGTTTTGTGAGCCCTCATCCAGAAGCCTTGCCATCCCCTCCCTACCTCCCTCCCGTTATGATGAGTAATATCACCTCCACTAACTCATAAAAAGAGTAGTTATAAGAGGGACAGGTTATGGGCAGTTAGGGGGGCCAGGTAGGTCATAGAAGAAGCTGTTGTGACCAGGTGTAATGGAAAGTGTTGTGTTGTGGCCAGGTGTAATGGAAGGTGTTGTGATGTGTTGTGGTGTGGCCAGGTGTAATGGAAAGTGTTGTGTTGTGGCCAGGTGTAATGGAAGGTGTTGTGATGTGTTGTGGTGTGGCCAGGTGTAATGGAAAGTGTTGTGGCTAGGTGTAATGGAAAGTGTTGTGTTGTGGCCAGGTGTAATGGAAAGTGTTGTGGCCAGGTGTAATGGAAGGTGTTGTGTTGTGGCCAGGTGTAATGGAAGGTGTTGTGTTGTGGTCAGGTGTAATGGAAGGTGTTGTGTTGTGTTGTGGTCAGGTGTAATGGAAGGTGTTGTGTTGTGGCCAGGTGTAATGGAAGGTGTTGTGTTGAGGCCAGGTGTAATGGAAGGTGTTGTGTTGTGGTCAGGTGTAATGAAAGGTGTTGTGTTGTGTTGTTGTGGCCAGGTGTAATGAAAGGTGTTGGGGTGTGCCCAGGTGTAATGGAAGGTGTTGTGGTGATATGTTGTGGACAGGTGCAATAGACGGTGCTGTTGTGTTTTAGAAAAGTGTAATAAAAAGTATTTTTCTGTTGTGTTGTATAATTGTGGACAGATGTAGTGGAAGGTGTTGTTGCTGTATTGTGTTGATGACTGTATTGTTGTTGTGTTTTTCTGGTCAAGTATAATGGAAAACTTTCGTTCTAAAATTCGTAACTCATTTGTGAAAGGGTTAGATACAATAATTATCATGTATCATTCGTTAATCGTAAACTCACTGACTACTACAACACAACACTTCTAGAGTTGTTGAAATTCCTCAAGCTGTCTGACCGAGCAGCCCCGAGCTCCTGAGGGCACTTCCAGGGTTTGTAATTATACTGATCAATATTAGACCAAAAATTACACTATATTTCTCTTCCCAGGTTCACTATCATCGTATTCTCCCTTATATTAGGTTCTACTTTACTCAAGTCGCCCAATCAGTCAGTTCTTCCTTCGTTAAATTCACTACAACATTCTTTCTCCTCAATATTTCATCCTCCAATCTTCCCTCTTCCACTACACCAAACCCTTCTCTCCTACTCCTCCACCTTCCTCCTTGCACTTCATCCCATCCTCCTCTCCTACTCTTCCACTTCGCCCCATCCTCCTCTCTTACCCATCTTCCCTCTTCGAAGCTCTTCATTCCACCCTCCTTTTCTACTCTTCCACCTTCCCTCTCGCACTGCACCTCATCCTCCCGTCTTCCGCATCACTTTCCGCATCGCCACTCCATCAAAGACCCCGATATTTTTTCCTTTACGAGTCGCGGCGTCTTGTCGACTCACCGAATGTGTGTGACTTTGGGCAAATCTGATCACTTGAGTCCTCGTCACGTCAAATGCCAACTCCCATGCACATAACAACAACAACAACAGAACAAATGCTTGGGGATGATTATTACTACACCTGTTTGTATACCGAGGAGGAAGTACTATACCTACCTTAGAGGACTTAATTATGGGAATCACCTTCTTGTGGTCATTTTGGAGTCAATGGAGACCTCCAAACTCAGCTATAAAACACATCCCCTGTATAATTCCATAAGGAGGGGTTCTGTATCGTGGCATAGTTTGGAGGAATCAATAGCCTTCCAATTTCCCACAATAGGTTGCTTCCCTTAAGGGGGTAGTTTCGTATGTATGCATAGGTGAATGATATGATTGGAGCCTATACAGCCTGAGCTCAAAACAGGCAACAAAACAAGATCACTTATTCTCGTTCAATGAAGTTGTGTATTTTCTGGCATAGTTTGGAGGAATCAGTAGCTCTCCAGTTCACCCTAAAAACCTTACTTCCTTATGGGATATTTCACATAGACACATTTTCCTTCGTTCTCTGGTCCAAAGTGAGAAGTTGGAGAAATACCTTCCCTACGATTTTGTACCAAGAAAATCATTTAACCTGAGAACAAAGGGTGAGTAATAGAGAAAGAAATACTATTTATGCGTCCTGGACGATTGACATGCTACCGATTTTTCCATACTATGCAAAAAATTAAAAAAATTTAAATAAACAGACAACTTCAATATATGTGTTATTTTGTAGTAAAGTACAGCGATGTGCATTAGCCTTCAAAGAGTCAACAAACGAACATACCTATGATATATGCCTCCCCTTAAGGGACCAAGTGATGTAGTTAGAAAATTGGTGGTAAATGAGTCCTTCAATTACTGCCGCAAAACACCACCCATAGGGAAGGAACATGTTTCGTGGTATAGTTAGGAGGAATCAGAAGCCTTCAATTTCCACACAGGATCACAGGGTCCTTAAGGGCTATAGCAGTCTCTCCACATTAGTGCACACAATAATAAATACACTCACACAAACTTATATAATCCACTTCTAAGAATAAACACACTTTGAGGTGAACATTGAAACAAAACTGATATATTAATTATGGGTCAGTATGAACAAAACTATGCCTCTCTTTCAGGGGGTATTACAGTGTTGATACTGTACAATGGAGCGACTTGATTCCCCCAAAATATAGCAGGAAACAAGACAAAATTTAAAAAAAATTTGGTGGCCTGTTGCTTGGAATAGTTTGAAGGAAACAGTTACTCCAGATTTACCAACACTGTACTTCCCCCTGAATTAAGTGCTGTCGGGGCTTCGTTTCTCATTAGTACACACAAAAATAATATACACTTCTTTTTAGGAATAATCACGAGTCAAGTGAGCATCTAAACAAAACTGGTAATAATTATAAAATGCAAAGGTGTAGGCACGAAATACAAAACAAACAAACAAACAAACAGACCACGACATCAACAACAAACAACAATAATTAACGAGGGTGATGCTAAACAAACGAGAGAGGAGAGAAACATACAACACAGCTTAATAATTAATTCAATGGGTGGATGGTAGGATGTGGGCAAGGTAGAAAAGAAGGGGGGAAGAAGAGGGGGGAAAGAGACTCAAGAAAATTGTAGTGAGTTAATAATTATAAAGAGTTGAGTATAGTTAAGTGGCTAGACAGACAGACGAGCGTTGTGGGACATGCTTCTAACTTACCCTTCAAACTATGTCGCACAGCGTTTGAGGTATACTGTATAGAGGCTCAGCAGCATGGAAACCAAAGGGAAGAACGGAAAGAAAATACACCGGGTTTGTAACTATGAAAAGGTTGTTGTTGTTGGTTGGGTGGGTAGGTTGGTGGGTTGAAGGGGCTGGGGAGAGGGACACTTACTATTGCCACAAGCCTATGACAATTATACAGTACATACATCACGTTATACTATGTAAATGCACAACACACTCTGAGGGGAACTGAAAACAAAATTATATATATAATAATAATAAATGACTATGAATATTTACACATTCTTGGTTGCCGTATGTACAATGGTTTTTTTTTTAGTTCATGGGTTGGCATATTGATCTAAATTATGCTTCACAAATATATATATATATATATATAATCAGGTATTATTCTTCTATGGTCAGAATTTTAAAATGAGAGTACAAGAATAAGTTTAGAAGGTTCAGGCGGGCTGTTCAAACGACGAGACGAAGCTCAGGAATTGCAACCCAGTGAGGGAATGAATGAATGAATGAATGAATGAATGTGTTGTTGGTGCGTCGCTGTCTGACTCTGAATCTGATCTAATCTTTTCCAACTCACTTACTTTTGACGAGAGCTGAGTAGTATTGTCTATACAAACAACATAGACTATACTGACCTATACATATATACCTAGCTAGAGTCAAAATGCTGCAACAACCACGCACAAATAATTTTGTTTACAAAAGAAATACTCATGATATATTTACATATGAATTAAATCAAACAACGAAACTCATGTAGAAATTAACTGGTTTAATTAAGGGAAGATTTTCTTGTTGGTGAATTGGAAGGCCTGTGATTCCTCCAAACTATGCCACGAAACAGATGCCCTATTTATAACATTAAAAGGTCGTCTGTTTCCTGGCATAGTTAGGAGGAATCAGTAGTCCACCAATTTTACATAAAGAGAATCTCCCCTTAAGGCGCTTACTCGCCTTCTCGAAAAAAGCAAGGTCGAAAATACATTGCCAATCATAATATTTTTGGGGAGAGACAAGCATGCGTTCATACCGATGCATTTTTGATAAGAGTAAAGTACTGTACATAACCTTAGGAGGGTAGTACAGTTGGTGGTAAATCTGGAGCAATTGATACCTCTAAACTATTCCAAGCAACAGGCCACCATTATTTTCATTCGTCTGTTCCTGTTTCCTGCATGACATACTTTGGAGGAAATCAAGGCGCTCTAATATACCAAAAGATAGTGTATTACCCCCTTAAGACTGTAGCACAATGATTTATATACAGGTTTGAACAGCCTACGTCAGTCATTAGGACCTAGCATTATGTAACAAGGTTTTCCGAGGCTAAAGTTTGTTACCAATATGCTGTCACTTTACAACCTGACGTCATGCATAAAGAAAAACTTCATGAACAACAACATCTATATCTCTATAAATGTATGTATATATAATTATATAAAAAAAAAATAATAAATAAAAAAAAAATATATATATATAGTACGTATTTATGCATTTAATGGACTGAACTCAATAGGACATTAGACGTGTTGGTTATCATACAGTGGGGATATTAAAGGGTTGACTGAATGGTGGATGGAAGCGGTACTTACCCATGATGCTCCGTGTGTCCGGTGGTTTATCTTGGTGCTCCGGCTGCTGTGTGTGTTGGCCGTGGGGTCAGGTGTGTTGTGTGTGTGTGTGTGGCGCCAGGTGTATGCCCGTCAAAAGTTGGGGTGGACGCTCAGTTGACCATGGCGAAGGTGGTGGTGTGGTGTGAAGTGCTACTGTTGAGGGTTGTGGGCTGGGCTGGCTGTGAAGGGGGCAGCCTGCCTTACCCTCACATATAATCAACTGTATCAAAAATTTCCGTTGCAGTTATTTTTTTTTCACACTTTGGGGCGACTAATTGTACCGATAGACACTGAAAAGTATTACAGCGTGGGTGGGAGTGGAGGTGTAGTAAGGCGGTGCACAGTCGGGCAACAACGAGCGAGTTTTCTCACAACTAACAACGTATGTGGTGTAAACAAGGGAGCGTCGCGGTATGAGATGAACAGCTCTCAGACAACCCCAAGATGAAACAGATCCCCAAAGGCCATAAAGTGAGAACTGGGGCACAAGGCGACGACAAGCGGTGCCAACGAGCGAGCGAGTGAGTGAGGGGGCCCGAGGAGGAGATGATTGTGTCACTGGGGGAACGAACGAACAAAGACACACAGCGGGAGGGGAGGAGGAGGCGGCCCTGTGCTGTGGTGTGAGATGGGACGAGGTCAAGAGGCAGCAACCTATTCACCCCCTACTACTACTGCTACTACTCCTCCTGGCCACTACTTCATTAAACTTGTGTTGGTCTAGTGGTGTCCAGAGTCCACCACTGACACAGTTTACGTCCTCACAACAATTGCCTTCGCTCCGCTGCCACTCTATTGACGATGTCGCAGCTTATTTCACTATTTTCAAGGCTCACGGTATTTTTATTTTCTCTTTT
Source organism: Petrolisthes cinctipes (assembly GCA_033782935.1). Lineage (NCBI taxonomy): Eukaryota > Metazoa > Arthropoda > Malacostraca > Decapoda > Porcellanidae > Petrolisthes > Petrolisthes cinctipes. The sequence continues at coordinate 119,880 of JAWQEG010003508.1, read as the reverse complement.
TTATTATTTTGGTATTATATGTCCCGAGTCCTTAATTTCACTTAATTTCCAAAACGGCGGAAACAAATACATATGCCATAAGCGATCTTCAACATATGTGAGCCTTAAACTATTCTTCTTGTTTTTTTAAATATGTTCGTAGCAGTTCTGATTTGTTAGTGCAAAAGACTGTCGTGGTTTGTTGTGCCGAATGGTTCCGGAAAGCTGCTGCGGCTAATACCAGTCTCAGATTAGGTCAGTCAGTCAGTCACGGTAATATCCAGTTCTGTGCTGCCGCGAGTGGTGGTGAGGGAGGGAGGGAGGAGAGACGTGTGTGTGTGTGGCTGGAAGGAATGGCAGGCACGTCGTGACAACCCACAACCACATCCACACTCGACACAATTCTGAGGTCACGCTCGCCCTCTCACACCAACACCACTTGAGAATAATTAGCCAAGGGTAGATAAAGTAAGTCCGTGTGAGCTCCTCCTCCAAAACCAACCAAACCAAACCAACCCAAGAGCTCACACACACTCCAAGAGGCAGCAACAACAGCAGCAGCTCACCACCGTCGACGAGATCCTCCCAGTTTGCCTGCCTGACACACACCTTGCCCTCGACAGTGATAGTGATAGATTGGATTGGTATGGTGAGCGAGTGGGAGGAAAGGCAGCGAGCGAGCGGGGTTGAGCGAGAGCAGAGCAACACACACCTCACACACAGCTCGGGGGGCGTCGCGGGCCACACTAAGGACCACCAACCTCGGCTACCGTGTGCCACTAACAGCCACCACTGCCTTTATCCCTCTTGCCTTGCCTGCGCATCTTCAACACCACCAACCCATCAACCACCTGACCTGACTCGGGCTGCGGTCACACACACACACTCCTTCCTACCAACTGGTATCCCATCCGCCACCACGTCATTGACACACACACAAACAAGTACAACATCAATAATAACTACTTGGAGTGATCAGCAATGTGCACGAGGGAGATAAATATTGTGGTGGCTATCGTGACTCTGGCAGCGAGGCATTGAGTCAGCAGGCTTGTCCCAGGTGAACCTCTACTATACATGGTGGCCAAGATGTACGATAACTTCACCATCCACCACCACCAACATCGTGCTTACACATCTTTTATATAAAAATACACTACTAGCATGACAGCTCTACCACTTGCCACATACACATCCAACATAGCAGATCTGATAAGTAACATGACAATACACAGACCTTGAGTATCTGTCTAGTGTTCCTCGTGCTGTGGACATTATAAAATTCTGGTCTGCTTTTTTTGTGTGTTAAACAGTGTGGGAGCCGAGACTAAAGTCCCATCTTCATTACCACAGTGTGTGTGTGTGTGTAGAACAAACAGGAAGGATTAGTGTGTGTATAATGTGTGTGAGTGTGTGTGTAGAGTAGAAGAAACAGGAAGGATGGATTGGTGTGTGCGTGTATGTGTGTAGCACGGTCGACCATGGTGTGTATAATAGTAGAAGAATCAGGAAGGAATAGCGTGTAGGATACGCCTCAGAAACATCCACCTTTCCTACGCTAAACTCCAGCCAGTAGCTCTTTCAAACAACCTCTACTATACCTCTCTCTCCTTCCCTTGATCCCTTATACGTTGTGGCCTACGTGTGTGTTAATTAAGTCAGCCAGCCCATGTCACACACCAGAGGCGAACTGCATATGAAGGGCTACTACAGTACGGAATCCTCTACAGTCACGAGATTGCTCCTATACTGAAGTGTGTACAGTCACTCATAGAAATAAAGACATTTTCAAACTCGTGGCATATCGCTTCTGGTAACAGTGTAAGTGTCGTTATTGGTGATGTTGCAAAAGGAAGTTGGTCTTTTCGATACACTTTGAATAAACGGTAGATGAGACGAAGCATGAGCTGAGACAGTGCTTCGAGCAGACCAGCCTTCCCTTCCCCCAAACACCATCCCATACCACCATGTCAGATTCTACCATGTTACCAAAATCATATACCTCTCCTACACTCACTCTCTTCTCCCCACACAAAACATCAATCTTTGACACTACCCCACACCCACAATATTCTCCCTACACTCACTCTTTACCTCTCCCACACTGTAAGTGAAAAGTGCATTTTGCTGAAGGTTCGGCACTTTTCGGGTCTTATTAAGAAAGTGACCAACAAAAATTGATACGATCTGATTTGGGTAACCATCAAGGATAATTGAATACAAAAACGTATAATTCACAACTGTACTCAATAATACAGAATATACAGTATAATAGAAATCCCTATATCCTACTACTTTCACACACATTCACATATAAAGCAAGATACAACGTTAACAGGAGCATACACATAGACACATATCATCTACACCTCCTCCACTCGATATACACACTACACGTGGTACAGCGAGAGTCCAGGCAAGTCCCCGTTGAAATAGCAGGGTTTGACGTATATGGCAGGACCAGTAGCTTCCATAGGCGAAGAATTCCAGCCACAGTACACCACGAATGAAGTACCAACCACAGGTATACGTAGCTCAGTGCGCCTGAGAAACCGGTTACCTCCCACACTTTTAGGCACTATTGCTCTACTATAGTTAGGTAACCATGCCAGGAACATCAGCACCTCACAGACCACACCAGTCTCTTATATACAAGGACCTGCACTGCTCCTCGACGAATAAGGTAGTAGTCAGCAACACCGTCACCTCACAGGCCATACCAATATATTGTACACAAAGTCATGCACTGTTCCTCGACGAGTAGGGTAGTAACGTCAGCAACACCAGCACCCCACAGATTACACCAATAACGTGACCTGGTCCAGACATAGGCACCGCCACCCACACTGTACAACAAATTATATAAATAGTAATAGCTACACTCAACTAATAAAACAACATAAACAAGACACTATGAAATATATACAAATATAATACCATCAATCACTGTTCACTTAAACACGGGGAGTGGTGAAGAAACTCACTAAATTAGAAAGTGGGGTAGAGTCCGGTCCCCAGTAAGGACGGTAGGCGAATACTACTATTACTACTACTTGTTGGATTTATTGGCTATCAACCAGAGGCATAGTGCCAAAGGTTATTAAGCCAATGGTTCCGTTTTATTATATCAATCTACATAAGGTCATAAAGTTTTGCGTCCCTCAGAAAACTCATCAGTTTAAATATAATACCCTTGTTATCTGATAAAACATTTTCTAAAGTAAAAGCCATATTTTTCTGTTGAATGTATTGTTTTACATTTGTCCGATGCCCCTCATATGTCTTACAATACAACAAAAGATGTGTTAATGACATTATTACTTGGCATGAGGAGCACTTGGGGGGAAAAGTTCTATTGATATATGGATTGAGGTGGGTTAAACTGGTGGCATTGACTCTGAGACGGGCCAACACCACCTCGTCCCAACGGCTACGCCATGATGACGTAGCCCAGGGCTCTATAATTTTTAAAACTTTATTACTGATGTTTAGTCTGGTCCACTGCCTTTGCCACAAGAGATGAATTCGAGATTTAATGAGAGACACAAAACACCTGAGATCCGTATGGACTATGCTAAGGTCCTGGAGCCGTATTCACAAAAACAAAGTTCACTCTTAACTTAAAATTTTGTTCGTAAGCATTTATTCATGGCAAGGACTAGGACCCGGCACTGCTTCGAAATCTTAATAAAAGCTCACACAAATAGAATAGCAAAACCATTCACTGCTTCGAAATGAACCTGAAACACTATGGTGAGGTCAGAATTGCAAACATACGAACAAGTCCAAACTCTAAAATGCTTTGTGAATACCGGCCCTGATCACCAGTTGACCCGGCTAGTATATCAGCCTGTTCATTGCCATAGATACCATAATGTGAAGGTACCCATATTAGCTTGATTGACTTATTGGCACTAAACAGCTTACTAATGATATTACCCTGTATTTCATTGTTAGTACTATTCAAGGATTTAATAGCTTTAAGTGAACTTAAGGAATCAATAAAGATAACTATCCTATCGAGGGTCGTCGATAGGGCAAAATCCAAAGCTATAATTATCGATAGCAAAATTTCAGCAAGGAAAATCGATGTGTGATTCGGCAGTCTGAATCTCAACTGGTATTCGGTCGACCACACACCTGCACCCACACATTCATCCGTTTTGGAGCCGTCGGTATAAAGATGGAAATATGAAAGATGTTTAACAATTATTTCTCGAAACCTCTGGTGTACCTCCACCTCCGGCATCCGGGATTTAACCCCTGGTAACCAGAAATCCACAATAGTAAAAGGGTAGGCGAATGCTGGAGAGAGGTGGAGTCTGTACCATTTCAACTCGGTATGAAACATCGAACCCTTGAACTCTCACACTAACTCAGCCTCGCTCAGCAAACACACAAAAGCCCCACACATGAACTCTACACTCGGAACTCAGAACCTGATTCATATGGATATGTACTGACTTACCCTGACACACACTCACTATTTACCTCTCCCATGTCCTCCACACCTACACTTTCCACTTCACACTCAACACCAGTGTTTCTTGCCTCACCCACCCACTTCCACTCCTGCTTTCCCGCGTTGCCACAAATATTTTCATTAGTCCACGACCCACAGATCCTTCTCTGACGTGTGGAATCGTTAGGAACATTCAATATACCACCGTGTGTGTTCCATATTTACCCTTCTTCCCAGCAGGACTGCTCTGTATGTGTGGGTCTTGGGTAAAAGTAGCAGCCAGGGGTGTGTAGGACGTGGGCGTGGCCTAAAAAGAGAAGTGGGCGGCTGGCTGGCGGGCTAATGGACAGTAGGTGGGTGTGGTGGTGGGTGTGAGTCTTCCCCTACCCCACCCACTCACCCCCTCCCGTCTCTCAGTACTCTAGCTGCCTGCCTACCAGTACTTCCATCTCTCTTCCCCCCCCCCCCTCTTCTTTTGGAGTATTGACTGGGATCCTACCAAGCTTGGGGCCTGGTGGTGGTTGTGGTGGTAGCAATGTTGGTTGGAGGAATCAAGGTGTTTTCATGTACCAAAAGTGTATTATCACCCTTAAAAGAGAGAAGACTGCGCTTCTAAAATAAATTATGTGGTATATGAACTGTTACATGTACGGATACTGCAGTGCGATGATGATAATAATAACACTGAGTACGAGTATACAATATATTGATGACAAATTATCTGTTTTCATAAGATAAATGGGAATGTATAGGCTACACACGATAAAAAAAAAAATGTCGGTGCAATTCTGGTGTGAAATATTGCCTTCCTTCTACATCAACCCACCACCTTTCCATCCTATCCTCCACCGCCTGCCTGCGTCCCTCTCCACTTCCACCCTCAATGCGTAAGTTTGGCGTATTGACCCAGCTCCCACCCACCACCGCCCACCCACCTGCAGAACCAAACCAACTACTGTACTGTACTCGTGGTCTAAACAGGAGACTGTTTGATGTAAGAGTATGGGACGGCATTCATGTAAGCAACATTTAAAGGACATTTTTTTTCAAATTGCAATGTTTTTGACTTGTTATAATATGCATAACATGGTGCCCATAATTATCGGAACAGATTTCTTTTTAATGAACATATAAAGTGGTTCAAATAATTTATGGACACCATGTATTTATACCCGTCGGACTAGTCACTACACTATACAGTACAGAACAGCCACATAGGGACGAGAACTCACGACTTCCATGCATATCCACCTCAGTCCCTTATTGTACAGTCGCCGACCATAGCGACGCCCCTCGCCTTGAGGTACACTGAACCAAAAGCACAAGCATTTGTTTCCATACTATGAGAATTTTCATATAATTAATTTAAAACAAACTCTGCCTCCTCTCACCCACTGCCGTCCTCCTCCCCTCACACTGAAGCAGTAGCTGCAGGTTTCGTATGGGTCAAGGAGAGGGGCGTCGCTATTGTCGGGGACTGTAAAGTTGCCTTGTAAGTTGAGCTGCAGTAGTTAGTTATAATCCTAATCCACCTCTTTGCAGTTTTTATTATTATTCAAACTCCAGACGACGTTATTTTTTTTTCTATGCAGAATGACCATGCGCTTTCCCAAGGTCATGTACAGTCGCGGCACATAGTCCTTGACCAAACTTCCCCTTACACCCTGGTTAAGGACTATGTGCCGCGACTGTACCCCATGCTTAAGTTAAAAGTGTGTGTGACCTTTCCCCATTCTGTTTACATGCAGTGACAAACATATAACTAAGGTGAAACTTGTCTACTAGCAGTTCAAGGGGTAAGATGTGGAAAGTAATCCTAAGCCTTTACCATGATGCTGTATACATGACATACACATCGGAAAAGTATTTTTCTTAGTGGAGGGTATTGTACTATGCATACCGTTAATCGGCTATGGTGCAAAAAAGTTTATTCCCTCAGCCGTTATCAGTTATAAATACAAACGAGTCTTGCTATTTGTTACATTAGATGCTCTGCAAATGTGGAGTGTACCTGGACAGAACAAGCATTAAACATGACTGGCAAAAGCAGTACATTTAATGGTCAAAAGAGTATCATGTTTCAAGGGAAACCCATGAAATCACAAACCAGGTGTCTCAGGTCAGCCTACGAAGCCAGGATTCTGTGACCCAAAGCTTAACAGTTGTGTGTTACAAGAAGGGGATCTCAAGTAGATCCCTTGTCCTCTATTGGCCATGACGTACCAATCAGCAGACTCAAAATTTCCTCATAACTCGACCCTCAGCTTATACCAACTAATGGCAACCAAGCCAGAGATTTCAAAACAGGGAAAATAGGATCAGCCAATCACTAGTTAAGTCACCTTAAAGTTCACCCCTAAGGGCATGGTTATTGAGGAAAAACTGGTGTAGGAGAGTAGAAAGGGGTGAATTGGAAGAGGGAGTTACTAAGAGAGTCACACAAGATACAACATATGCTGGAAGTCAGTGCAAGGGTCAGTGTTAGTGCTTGTGCATATATGTAAAGTGAACATCTGTAAATATTGCGTCTACCGTAGTGAATAAATAAAGTAAACTGATCCAAAGATTTCCTCAGCCCTCTGTATCTTCTAGCAGGGCTAAACACAAGAAGCAAACAATATTATCACCGATAAACAAGGGACTCTAACCACCTACTAAGTTTTATGAGTGTTCAACAGCATCGGTGTCCAATGTCGGTCTCCAGCCAGCAGCATCTTAATCTCTCGGTACCAGGCTAACACCACCTCTACATTCTGACATACACAATGGCCATTCCCTATAAAACCATTTATGGGCTATGGAGCAATATAAGGAAGAGGTTTATGATCTGTCACTAGGAAATTGAAAGATTTTAAGAATACAACCCAACAAAGAAAGAGACTCAGACAGAATCTTTCCTATACAGTACATAGTAATGTCTTTGAAGCACAGAGGAGCAGTAAAAACAAGACAATACAGTAAAGCATAGAATGAGATTCAGAGAGGGTAACTCAGACATTACGGAATGAATGAAGCTACAGCTCATCCACCCTTCTCGCCCTCGTCCAAGAGGCACAAAGGGAGTTAAGAGCAGGAAGCTTAGGGCGAGACTCGGCCGTGGAGGCCCGCCACAGCTCCACCCAGGGGAGGCACACACTGCACGCCAATGGGTCGAAACCCTTGGGTGTAAAGCAGGGGGCATGAGGTGAGCAGTGGAGATGCCTGTCGGGAACCACCCTCACCGCACAGCCGGAGACCACACAAAGGGCACGAGTAGACTGTGGGAGAAGAGAGGAATCCAGCTGTGCTGGTTCCACAACCAATAAACACAATTTAAGCGGCTTTCAGCTGCAACAAATGTACTAATATAGAAGCCATCAAGAATACAGGCAGGGAAGAGGGAAAACCTTGCTCTTATTTTCATGCCGGTAATATGATTGCTGGTCAACAGTAAGTGGCAGTCAATGGGACGGTGTGAAGCACACACTAGACCAGTGTTATTCACTAATTTTTTCACGAGAGCCAAAAGTTCAGGATGTATTCAGAGTGAGAGCCGCATAAGCCATAAACCACATGGTTAAGCAGAAAAAAATATATATAGGAACTAAATTATATATTTTTGTGGGTTTTCATAACCACAGATTTATAGAACAATACTAGTAACAATATATTATTAATAAATTATACTGAAATTCTTGACTATAATAATAAAAAAAAAAAAACACCTTCATTTAATGTTTCTCCTTTTCTCTTTGTGTTGAATAATTATGAAAAGTAAAGAATTGCCAGGGCCACTAGGCCTATTCCCATTAGCAATTTTATTAAATGATACATCTGATACGGCATAGTGATCCAATTTATATCTAATACTTTGGACATTTTCTCTGATCACTGATGATTCTCTCTCTCTCTTTCTCTTGGGAGCCACCAATCAGGTCATTGCGAGCCGCCACTGGCTCGCGAGCCGCACAATGAAGACCCCTGCACTAGACTGTATGAAACACAACTATAGCGCACATCACAAAGATGATGAGAGTTTCAGAGACCTCTCTACCCATGTGAGACCCGAGTTAGCTTCAGCTATGGCTGCGTAAGCAGGAAGGCCTCAGACAGCCAACTCAAACCCCCTACCCCATGCTCACAGGGGTGGTAACCTTTGGCAACAGTGAAAGATTTTTACAGTGTCCAGAGCAGGACTAGAACGCTGGTCAACAGAAACTGCAGCCGTGCACTCTACCACTGTGCTAACCAGAGGCTGGTATATTATCAAATATCATGCTGTATAAAACAAAATGTGAAGTGCTGTAAGGTAGCTATCAAACAATCCTTATGAACAAATAAGACATCAACTGTATATCACTTCCACCTCATGTATTTTCCACATGTCATTAAAAAAATACTCCTTTTATCCTTGAGGCTACATCAGCAGTTACCAACTTCCAATACATCAGATTACACCATCATGCACTGACTTCTTAACATCTATGGCTCTATGCTAACTTCTCTCATCTTTATTTCCTTCCACAATATACCTTATCATAATTTAAGTTACTATACTCTGTCCAGCCTAAGGTGCCGGAGAAGCCCTGCCTCTCTGGGACATTCCTGGATGCATCTAATTAGCAGATGATGGAAAGGGAACGTTTAGTCCTTTTAGTCACACCATGGGTCACACACACACACACACTTTGCATAGCAGTGCGTTAATCTCAGTGATCTGCAGCTTACACCTCCCTCCTTCTCCCTTCCACCTCTCTCTTTCTCTTTCTCGTGTTCACGATTCATCCACAACCTTTCCTTTTCTATATTCTATAATCCAATGATATTTTATCCCATATAAAAGTATAATCTAATGATATTTTATCCCACATAAAAGTATAATCTAATGATATTTTATCCCACATATCATATACATAAATATATTTAGATTAATGGCTTTATATTTTTTTTATTTTTTTATTCCATTTATTCATTCTCTCCTTAATAGTAGCATGCATCATAAGCTATTTAATTTTTTTCTTCTTTTGTTACCTTTTTCTGAGTTTCTCTCTCTTACTGCCTTCGGCCATTTTCAAATCTGGTCCCTATAAGCGCCTGTCAACTTGCTCCATGTTGGTTTGTTAATCCATTCACACACACACACACACACACACACCACTCCTTGCCCAGTCCTGCTGCTTTGTTTGGCCATGGTTTTGAAAGATATTAACTTTTATGTGTAAGTAGTGAATGTGTGTTTGTTTTTTTTCTATATTTTAGTTACAAAAAACACACTCCCTTGTGTTTCCGAAAGATAGGTGAAATTAAACATATAAAAAATGGTACTAAATGGATGAAGAAACCTTGAAGTATGCTTTCGAACACAGGATGTCACAAGGGTTACCCAGAGGTCCTCCAGTTGCCCTTTTTTCCTGTCACTGTTGCTCATTTTTTACTACACACTATATGTTCTAATCAAGATATTACGAGCTCCAAGTAAATTGTCACTGTGAATTTTGACTGTAAGACTCACACATATCATTAAAGATATTGAGTGAGTAATAACACTCCTATTTTTCCCAGTGTGCTGAAAACCTCTAGCCAATCGGGGAAGCGAAAGAGTACTTGACCTGCCTACCGCACCTGTAGGGCAGGGCTTCTCCGCCACCTAAGGCTGGACACAGTATACTGCATATTATTGGTAGAAAAAACTAGTTCAGCATAAGTACAGGAAGCTACACATTATTCCACTCTATTTTCATAAGAAATACATGTATAGCATTACTGTATTCGGCTGTATAAGTTATTGTCCATGATAAGGGTAAATCTTGGTGCTTCAACTTAGCCTGGTAAATAATATTCATATTTCAGTACTGTACACCATAATGCATCTACATGAAACAATTCTGTTTATTTGTCATTTTCCACATTGGCTAAGCATTCAATCTTTATGACAATAAGTAAAGGAACCCATATGTCATCATAATTGGTAAAGTGCAATCACTCAACAAAGAATTTCAATGGACGGATTCAATGAATGTGGAAACGAACAACATGGAAGTAACAGCTATAGTCTCAAGGTTTACAGTGTCACAGTGTATACAGTAGCTAACCATGAAATTTTATATAGATCCATTGTTGAGTGAATGTAACTGGTACCTTTATGTCAAAGCATAATAACAGCAACTGAACACCATTGGAATGAAATATTTAAGTCAATCAGCCAATACTGTGAAAGACATTCTTTTTTTGATGGGAGTATAATAAATAATCAAAGTACAGTACTAGTAAATCCATAATGGAAAAATATAATAGTTAACACCTCAAACTGTAGCACACAAAGAAGCTGACAAATAGTCGAGTTCAGCCATAGTATTTTCCACAATTTCATAAGAGCAATCCATCCTTTCCCCACAAGTCATCGTCAAAATGCCTGTACTCTTCCAACCCAGTACCATTAATAAAAGGAAAATTTCCCACTGATAGAAGATATATCACAATATATATAAGCATGTTTCTCCCATCTATCTCAGTTAATCAGTTTATCTCAGTGCTTTCTCCCACCAATATACTTCATTATAAAGAATGCCATAAAAATACACCTTATTCAATCATGCTCCATTCTCAACCTTTTTATCATCATAAGCTTAAAACTTAATCGTCAATTCATACATAACTTCCTAAGTTTTCAAAGTGACTCGCAGAAAAATTTGGAGGAAAAAAAAATCATATCCTTACCCATGACATCTCGGGCAAGAAACAGATATAAGCAGCAACTTAAGAATCTATTTGGGAATAATTTGAATACCTTTGGCTTATATATGTGGGGACTTTTCTGAGGTTCCTGTAAATTCCAAGAACTGAGAAACAGAAATGTAGAGTCCTGCTGTGTTAGAGCGGGCCAGTGAAGTAGCAATCTAGGTTTTAGGTTTGTGTCTAGGGTTGAGTCCTCATTTTGCTTTGGGATCACACAACTTGAGAGGCAAGCATCATGTATGAAGCCTACCCAATATCAACTCAACTAAGAGGTATTCATTCTTTTACTTTAAGACTAAAGCATGCGAAGTTTTTATAGTGATTCCCAGGCATTACACCTTAAAAATAGATTTTTCAAATTTCTTGCAGAGAATGAAGAAAATTATTCAACTTAACATTATGAACACAGCCTAGAAAAATTTTCATTTTAAATAACCTCTTCCAGCATATAACAAATTCATGAGCCTTCACTAGATGATTACAATACCGTACTACAATTCCAGAATTAGAGAACAGAGGTGTACAGCAGTTGCTAGTGACCTACATGTTAGGTTGTGGCTGCCTATTGCATAACAGATTTCTACTGGCTTTCAGTCCTAAATGATGTTATTAGCTGAACCCTGGTAGTCCATATAAGTTTTCTATTGGTGTGCAGATTGGGGAGTTGTAGAAGTTTTCATGTTGATAATATGTTCCTCCTGGGAATTGAGTGGATATATGTACAGAGTCAATTTGTATATCCCAGTTTTTCCGTTTTATCTGTTCTTTCAGACTTGAAATATCTTGGTGCGTTATATTCCAGTGGTACAAACAACCTATATACTTCAGATCACTACAGCTATGTATGATGCTTTTCACACTCTTCATGCTCAAGGGAAATTTATCCTTTCCTTGAACAAAATGACAATTCTGAAAAGCAACAGAGAAGACTACGAGATTCTTTAGAGAGGGCAAAATATTAGAGATAGTTTTGTCAGTGAGGTTCCGAATCAGGCTGCGATGGTGTTCAAGACTCGAACCTGCATCTTCAATAATTAGGTGGGTTAGGCATTTGGCACCTTTCAACAGTGCAGTGACTGGTTCAGGATCACCCCTTCCCATACCATAAAACTCAATGGCTCTGAGGGAAGGGAATGACATGTTGTCTTTGAAATTCTTATGTCGAGATATGGAACTATGTGTTAAAACAAATACTTCAAGATTGGGTGCTTTTCGGGAGAAGGAAACCAACTTCTTATGGTCCCACTTGCAAGTACTCTTAAAATGAGTTACATTTGAAAATGAAACAGATAATTCAAGCTCTCCATACGCAAAAACTTCAAGAACTTTAATCCCGGGAAAAACTGATAGATAATGTAGCCCTCCTCTTTCCTTGTCCTGTCGCACTTTGGCACTGATAACCTTGGGAAGAAGATTTTCCTTCTCCATATCATGAAGCATAAACAAGTGATCAATAGTCTCCTCCTGGGGTACATCTTCATCTTCAATATGAGTAAGAGAAAACGGTTTTCTCACATTATGGACTTCCGGGATAAGAATTTCCATTGCTTTAGTAGTGGATCCATTTCTTATCTCTTTCATCCGAGTTAAGTATTTAAGGATTTCAGCCTCTGCCTCATACAAGTTCTGAATGGATTGAACAAGTGGTAAAACAAGTCTCTGTAGCTTGGGACAACCAAATGCTTTACCACGAAATGGTGTGTATGTTGTCTTTTTATGGCCATACAAACCTGATAAGCTCATTATTAGGTCATCTTCAAAGCGTTTGGTGTACAATCTTCGATTACTTGTGTCTATATATAAGCTCAGATCCTGCAAAAGAGGGCAATGTTTTCCTATTTCCCATATTAATTCCCCAGTTGCCACGTAATCTACATTAATGGTTGCAAGATGTTTAAATGCTGGGGCTGTAGCCACAGCTGCCTCTGTAACTGTCTGTCTGAGTCGCATCCACATTTCTTTCCACATTGGTATAAGATAATCTGCTGGAATCATTCCATTATTTTCCTTTGAGAGTTTGTGATTATCTTTAACTTTGGTTTTCACGTCCCATAAGGATCTTCGAGCTCTGGCAACCCAACAGATCTCACTCAAACATATAGCACTGAAATCCAATTTAGTAACATAACCTAACAACAAACACTTCAAAAATGGTTGCATTACATTACTCATGTCACTTGAATAGACTGTAGTATCAATTGATCTAAACTCAAATTCTATTGCAGTGAAAAGTTTGCTTGAATCAAACTCTGGGGTTGATATATAATTCAGAACTTTATCAAACAGTTCTTGCCTATACTTTGCAGGGAGTCTTGGACTTAGGTAGTTTTGTATCTGCAAGAGTGGAAAAAGGTCATCTTTCTCACAAAGCCATTTCATGACATGATTAAAGCACATATTTTGTAGTATGTCTTTAGGTGTACCCTTAAAGCCTCTCTTCCCGAATATATAGAAGGCTCTCTGGAGTGACTTGGATAATGCTAAAAGAGCAATAGAGTGAAGTCTGGGACAAGGTAGGAGGCGCTGAGTGTGGCCAGACATCACTGCACTGCTGTTGTACTGCTCTCAACCAACCTAAAAAATATATCATCTTTTAGAAACAGTCAGCTGAAATGTGAGAAATTTTTTTATAACAACAGCTACCTGACATGGTAACAATATGCAAACCAAACCCTGAAACAGAAATGAGCAGTTCTTGATAAATTTGGTACCGTAAAATACCCTAACTTCGGACATTTTTTTACATGTTTTAGTGAATAACTCTGTTAATAATGGTGCAATTTTATTCCTGTTGGTGTCATGTGGTAGCCAAGGAGAGTACCTACTGAATCCATATAACAAAAAAAATTAAGCATGCTAAATTCATGCTCTTTAGGCAGAAATTTCCTAACTAAGGACAGCTCTTCCCAACTTCGGACAGGATTGTATTTTCCCTTTAAACATGAGAATGGGTAACAGTATCGATGTCTGGACACGCTGGCTGAACTTCGGACACCTGAGGAGTTTTTAAAATATGTCAAAAAATAATTGCAGAATTCATGGCCCGAGTTATACATATATAAAGAGATATATCCAAAAATTGCTTCTTTTTTAAGCACATAAATTGAGATCACAATAAGTTGCATCATATCACTTTGTAGTGAGGTATTCTTGGCATAGATCTAACTAAGAACTATTCAAAAACTTTTCTAGCCGAAAAAAAAAAAAAAAAAAAAAACGCATTGCATATACACAAAACCGGAAGAAGTGACCTCTTCTTCCAAATAAAAAACTTCACCTAAAAATCAAGATGCTACTTCACTGACTCAACAAATGCATACTGAAATAACATAATAGAACCTACATAAGATACATAATACATAATAACATAATTCCAGGTACTAATGACACACACACCCACTTCCGGTATTCCTTGACTTGATTACCTGTATAAAATACTATAACTAAATAACTAATACAACTTTTTTCTTCAAAATAAACTCATTACTGGTTAAGGCACCATACTGTAGCATCTTACTGGCAATAACTTTGGTATTGGTAGTACTGACAATCTAGCAGAACTATATCACATATTATTTGGGTACCGGTATCATTACTTAGGCCAAAGGTTTACATCTACATAAAAAATCATCCTTTGCTTGCAGTCAAGTACCGGTACCGTATTAATTTGTCTGTCCGAAATTAGGATTTTTTTCTGTAAAAAATAGAAATATTCATTACAAAAATCATAACAGAGTTATGCATGCATATATTTTAAATATGTTTACTGCCCAGTACTTACAGAGAGTGTCCATGTATAATTGTACCATTCACGTTCTTACAATTGAAACTCTTTGTTCTGTGTGAACAAAGTTTTGCAGGGTTCAAAAATGCAGACTTTTTTTCCATTGCATTTGTAGAATATTTTCACCCACACATATTCAAGCTATTATAATAGAATTTATACATAATAGCCTTTGAACAATCCCCTAACTAACACCATCGTTATTTTTGGCAAATATATCACTCTCTTCCAGTACAGTTGAATTATTAAATTTTTTCGCGAAATGTCCGAAGTTAGGGTGTTTTACGGTAACTAAAGTCCTTGCATGATGGGCAATGAAGCCATGCACCCCCCAAAAAAAAACTTCTAACCCATTGTGATTGGTTGGTAGTTGTGCATATTGTTATCTCTTATCATCATGCAATAAGATAATGCTCATACCAATAGCTTTGCTGTTAGCTTACATATTTTGCATAATCATTGCTTACACCAAGATACCTATGAATAATTTATTAATAATAATTGGGTGACAGAAATGCAGTATCAATAGTTAAAACAAATTGGTTAGGAATAAACAAATTATTAAATACCGGTACTACATTGTCTAATGGTAAAGATAAACAGACCTGGTAGAGGTATACAAGATTTTCAGTGGGAAATATGATAATGAATGTTGTGCAGGAATACCAAAGCTCAGAGAAGGTGATAATAAGAGGGCCAACTCAATTAAATTGGTTTAACTTTACTATCAGACAATACACAACCCTAGTTAGCCATTATATTATTTCATTGTATTTTTTTTTTTTTATGATTCTGACACTCATTCCATTCGTAAATGCATTATTTTGGAGATACTGTACCCTCTTCCTGTCCATCCAACAATCTTGGGGGAGAGCGTTGGGAAAAGGAGGTTTTGGCTGTGTGAAAATACATAAATTTATCATATCACTAAGTAATTTTGTAATTATAGAATCCATGAACTTTAAGGGGAGATTCTCTTGTTGGTGAATTGGAAGGTCTTTGCTGATTCCTCCAACCTATGTCATGAAACAGATTCCCAATTAGTACCACCGAGGGCGTCTGTTATCTGGCAAAGTTAGGATGAATCAGTAGCCTTCCAATTTAAGAACATGAGAAGAATAACGAAAGGTAAATTAGGTGCCGCTAGATTGCCCGGTTCGGGCTTGGTACTCCGGTAGATTGCCCTGGTCCTGATCAAATTAAGTCAGATCAGATCTGGTTAATTTTAGAATATTAAAATATGGTATTAATTTTCGTTCAGTTCGTGAACAGACATTTAATCAAATTTAGCATAATTAAAACCTGAGCCAAGTTCTGGCAAAACTTGGCTCAGGTTTCTCTATTTTCAACATTGATGGCTTGTTACCAGTAAAAAATGACAACTATATATGATAAATTTTATGTATTTTGCCACCAACCAAAACTCTCAATACTCAACACTCTCCCCCAAGATTGTACGTTATGAAAATAGGGGTTTATCTAAAAAACAAAGCATTTTTTAATGAAATAAGAGGTTTAAATAACTTAAAACACAGTATAATATACCAGAAAAATATTGGTTACCTTGGAGGGTGCATTGTCCAATTAGTACCGATTAAGTATTACAAGAATGGTTTATCACGATGGATGGTATCCATGGTATAAGTTAGAGTTATTTTACTATGAGTTGTATATTCAGTTGCACAATTCAAGGCCAGATTGGACACATTTTGGGCAAATCAGGAAATTTGTTTAGATCATAAAAGAGCTCAGATATATAATCCATTATCAAACACATGCTGCCACCAAACAGTGCGGGGTATTTATTGAAAGAATTACCGTTTCGTATCAGTGTTGCCAGATCCGGCTAGGTCCCAGTATTTTGCCCTGGTCATTTCCTGTACTTTACCACGGTTATTTTCCGGTAGTCTCCCCAGGTTAGGTCCCGGTAGTCTGCTGTGGTCTAGGTAAGGTCAGGCTAATTTCAAAATGCCCCATTTGAATATGGAAATGGGGCATTTGTGGAAGAAATGCCATAGAAGAAAATAGTCTTAGAATGGTCTAAATAAGTGGATAATGAAGGTAGAAAAACCATGCGCAATAACGGTAATTCTTTCAATATTTACCCAGTGAGATAATGTTTAAGAAGAGCTGGTAAATATTGCGATTATCTGCGTCCTCGATTTTCACACTTTCTGCCAACCGAAATCGCCCATTTCTTTTCCCTTTTTACTTTAAATACTGTTATAGTATGTGGAAATACGTAAAAAACATGAATAACATTTGCATACATTTACCTTTGTATGTATATTTACTTTGAAACGGGAGTGCGGCTTTCCCAGCGGGCTCCCGACTTCCCGCCTCTGCGTGCAGTGTTGCCAGATGCAGAAATACTTCCATGTTTTAGGCAAATTTTGTCCACACTTGGGAAATGCAATAATTTAAAATTGGGATAAATAATTTTTTGATCACCAGACGAAATAACCTGACCTACCTAACCTAACCTAGACTGTTGTTACCTTCGGGACCTAACTTAATGTCCTTCGGGACCTAACTTAATGTCCTTCGGGACCTAACTTAATGTTCTTCGGGACCTAATTTAGTGTCCTTTGGGACCTAACTTAAATGTCCTTCGAGACCTTTAAAAATAAAATAGATCCTGTGAATAGGAGCTAAAAGTATCCCGATTGGGTGGGTCAGGCGTATTGTACACAACTGCCTGCTGGACCTTCTGTAATTTTGCCAATGGGATCTGGTAACACTGTCCGCCCGGCCTCAGTTCGTCCCTCAGCTAGAGAAATTTTGTATCTTAAAATTGAAATATCTAGCAAAGAATACACTTCCACAAGATAATTTCACTGAGTATTGACATAGGTAACCGAACCCTACCTATCCTAACCAGTAGTTTGCCAGCGCAGATAATCGCAATATTAGCTGAAGAGCTAAGACCTATGAAAAACACATTTTCTCAACTTAGTTTAGGTACGGTAATCCATCATTCCGCTTTTATAATTATGGTGGTGAAATACAAATGGTAGAGTGCATTTTAACCTTGGAAGATATTACAGTCATAATGGTATACAAACATATATTTACCTTGAAGATATTGAATGAAGTAACAACGGTATACAAACAGATAATAAAGTAATAACAATATACAAACAGATATTGGTCACAACGGTATACAAATAGATATTGAAGTAACGGTATACAAACAGATATTTACCTTGAAGATATTGAAGTCACAACGGTATACAAATAAACAGATTATTATGTGTTGCTGGCACCACAAACACCTGCTGCTGTAATTATACTCTTTCCCTGCAGGAGGTCTTGTTAACTTCACCTTCAACTCTATTGTAGGTGATGACGAGTCCTTTACAGTGTTATGGATACAAGTTCATGAATGGCACAAACGGATACTGGAGTTTTTTTTTTTATTTTTTTTATTTTTTATTTCGTATTATTATTCTTTCTCTTAAAATTCTCCGTCCCCGCCAAAAGCTCTCAAGACTCGAGAGTGTCTCATGGGTGTAATGTTGCCATGTGTACTTGGCGAAATTTCCCCAGCTTTAAAATCGTAATTTCCTTTTCTACCTAAATAATTCTCTGTTTTACTCTTGAATATTTAAAGTATTTTTTTTTTTATTTCGTCTAGTAGAAATTCCCCCATTTATTTTTGAACAATCTGTATATAATTTCCCTGTGTAACTTCAGAATTCCCTTAAAATCGAAATATTTTCTTTCATCTGGCATCACTGCATGGGTAAATGACGAGTGATGATGCTGATTTTGCCTTTGTAACGGTATCCTCCCTCTAATACTTTTTTTTTTTTTTTTTACTCTTATCTCTTTTATCTCCTCCAATATTTTCCTCTCTTTGTCCATATCACTCTTATTATCCTTTTTTATTCCATTCATTATTTTTCTCTCTTATTTCTCATTATTGAACAATCAAATCTTCATGTTCAGCTGCAATGTATACCACTTCTTGTCTTCACCTATAAACCTTTTCCTATAATCTAAATTAAAGTGATCTGTCATGCACTTAAAATAATATACTTTATAACATCCAAATACAAACCATCCAGCCTGCAGTTCCCCTTTTTCTATAGATTTCCAGACTGGACTTCTTTTTTCAATAATTCCTTTTTACCATTGTTTTTCCTCTCCATTTATACTTCCGTCTCCCATTTTCTCTCTCCACGTATCATTCTATCTATCTTCCAACTTTTCTCTTTTTAAAGGCATATTTATTGGGACTATACCCCAAGGCCCGGGCCAAGGGAGGATCATGCCTCTCAAGTTTTCAACCCCCCAAGCATATGAGGAGGAGACAGCCCAAGTCATGAGCAAATGTTAAACCGCTACTCTCTTTTAGGGCATCTGTCAAATTATCATGTATGTAGGCCCAGTCACTACACTACTACACAGGGGCTTGGGCAGATCAAGATAATAATGGCTTGGGCCAGGGGAAGTTATCTATTTGACTGGGCTCTTCAGTGCTTCATTGGAATTTCCCACCATTTGAGGCATATAACACTGGAGTGGAGTCTCAAGTAAAGCAGATATAACACGGTCCTGTTTTCCTTCGTTCTATGGTCAATTTAAGGCTTCCCATGTTCTCCAACCCATTTTAAAAGGTGTAGAGGACAACAAGAAATCTCTATTTATTAGCTCTAGATCAGAGAATGATGGATGGGAAATGGATGAATTGTGTGCCAGTGATAAAACTTTTCAGGAAATGGTAATACACTGGGACAGTTGAACAAAAATAATGGTGTGATTATTGGTGTCCTGTAGCTTGGAAGAATTAGTTGCTCGATACTAACCAACACTGTATTATGTCCTTAAACCTATATAACAGCAGCTTACCTTGTCTGGCATAAATCTACATACTCAATCGCAGGATGCAAAACAGATCACGGTTGGACTTCTCTTCGAGGTTCCCACTGCTTGGACTAAACTCTCCCATCACACAAATATGTAGAAGTGTTTGTTCACTCTCTCTAGTGCTTAACATAAACCGTCATTCAGCAGATAATGTAGTCTACTTTGCCTCTCTTCCACTTGCCTTCTAACAAATACTTCCTATTTATGATTCTAGAAATGTACAATACAGTTTTTTTTCTTTCAATAATATAATCTTTGCATTTATATTTGGTGATAATGAATTTTTTAGATTTTTACCATTACTGTACACTCTCCCAAAAAGGTATCGGCATTAAAACGAATGAACGAAAATGACAATAAACGTAGCATTATGGTACATTGCTTTGAAACCTTATAGATAGTGGTATTCCTGCCGATCAGTTGCCAATTATGCATATTCGTATTGCTTCACGAGTCAGAGAAACTATAGTGGATGCAGATCGAAACATATTTGCATTTCTTCACCTATTAGAGAAATTTAAAATATCGTAAAATTTGCCCCTTTCTAATGATGAAAACTCAGCTAATCCACACCACAGTTGCCGAATGGTGTATAACGTTCTCTCTCTTTTTATTTATTTTTACTTTTTTTTATACACCTCTACCTCGGGACAGGAGGCCGTCAGTCGTGGCCTGAGACCGAGGCCCCGAGATTATCGAGTGAAGCTTTGAGGTGTTGCTTGCTTCACATGTTTGTTTATACACGTCACTTTCTGGAGAGGGCAATGTCTGTTTGTGTTACTTTACAAAACCTTATTTAGAAGTATAAGAAGAAAAAGCATAAGCCTACTTGATCCTACCCTATGCTACAACTCTGCATTATATTTAAGACAAAATACTACAGTTACAGCAAATTTACTCAAAGATTCTTTTTTGGTTAAAATCCGATTTGGTAACTTTATTCTCTGGGTTATTATTCTCATTATATTCAATAATTCAGTAAATTCCCCTCCCCAAAAACCATCAATAATTAAAATCACATAACGTATATCTGTAAAAATGAAGTCACAACTCTTACTCCACGACTTGCCTAATGCATGAATTATGTATGCTAGAGGATTTCACGTTAGTACAGAAATGAGAGTCAACTTATTGCCAGCAAGAATACAAACCCCACAGTACAGTCATACATGTAGCTTCGATCTTTTCTCAGCAGGATCTAGCCAGCAATGCCGATACTTTTTTGGGAGAGTGTACATCAGGGACAACTATTATACAGGTAGTTTCATAGTTTTTGATGCTTTGCCACAAGATATAGTTTTGACACTGAAAACTTCTACATACTGTACACTCGCGGTTGGAAATTGTGTCCTGATCCCTTGGCACGATGAATCGCAACAAGCCGAGCTTTGATGATTCGAAGAACTGTGTGTTGTAGGGAAACGCACAGTTGTTCGAACCTTCAAAGCTCGGCTGTTTGCGATTCATTTTGACAGGGGATCGGGACACTATTTCTGACTGGGAGTGTACATACACACTGGTGCATATATTCCAGCTTTAATTAGTGATACACATGTTTTGCTTAGGTAAAATTTGAAAAATCAATCCTAAATTGTGTTGGAAGGAGGGGGAGAAGGTAGAGGAAGTGCATAAAGGAAGGTTTAAGGGTAGGAGGAATGTAAGAAGACAGCAAAAATCGAATATCAAGCACACACATTTTCATGTTATTTCCTCATTTCTTCCCAACCTTAATGAGATGAAGGTAGTATACTTCAGCAGAAAGAGGGGTGAAGTTAATCAAGTTCCCTATCTGTCAATTAGCCCAGCCTGCCTGTTAGCTCTAGGATTTAGGAATTGTATTGGGGGTCACATCAGACCATTTGCATTGTGATTAGCATTATATTCTACATAATGGTAAGTACAAAACTACATTTAAAGTACTGGATTTTATTCTTATAAATTTTTCCTTCATACATTAGCCAAATGGTATTGTTTGAACATGTATGATCAAACAACTTAATTTCAGCTATAACATCTAGCACCTTCCCTATATGGTTCAATACACTGAGGGTTTACTGTAATGATATTTTCCTCTTCAAGCTTTGTTACCTTCAGTTTATTTCTTTACCTTCTCTTCAACTTGGAGATACTTTTGCAATCTTTTTCACTCCCCTTTGACCATGAGTTACTTTGAAATTCTTTTTAATTGTCTTAGGTTTTGACTTTCCTCCAACTTTCTCCTTCAAGTTCTTAGCTTGTGGCTTACCTCCAGCTGCTTTAACAATAGTCTTCTTCATTTTCTTAGGTATTGGTTTTCCTCCAGCTGGTCGTCCAACTTTTTTCTTCAAGTTCTTAGCTTGTGGCTTACCTCCAGCAGCTTGTACATCAGTCTTCTTCATGTCTGGCTCAGATTCAGTTAACTTGGTCTCACTGAGATCTTCCTCTTTCTTCATATTCTGCTTCTGTGCCAAAATTTCTTTCTTGGTTAATTTTCCCTCCAACTTCTTTACCTGCAACAATGTTATGACAAAGAGAATAAAAGACAGTCATCAAATACATTCACTAATTATATCTAATCACCATTATCAATAATGTACCCCATTTCCATTTTTTCAAGGTAAGGGGAGGCTCTAGCATCAATGCAGGACCCCCAACAGGCAAGGCAAGGGGTCCAGCTCAGAGGCAATTTGAGCTTTTGGTGGGGTCATTGTTAGAGAGCGGGGTCCCCAACCCTCATTCCCCCCGTATCGTAGGGGATATGAGGCTGACTGCACCATCACAAGAATGGGCGAGGGGAACGCCACTTACCTACGCTGGTGGGTAATTCCTCTCCCATTTAATTTGACACAAATACAATAATACTGCAGCCATCCTTTCCATGCTTGATTGAGTTGGAAATACTTTCCACAATTTAATGAAAGAAATAATAGTTTCAGCACTACTTTTTACATCTTTTCCTACTTCTATGTGGGGTCGATATGATTTTGGCAAATGATCTTTACGACCAGATACCTCTCCTTCTCAATCCACACATATTAATTACAGCTCACAGGAGCAATGAATGTGAGGAAACTCTCCATCCGGCCTACGGGGTAAACCTTAGGACCTCTCAGTTAGAATGACAAGTGTGCATAAGTAAATATAGAAAAATACCCATAGAAAGTCACTCATCCCCCTCTCCAGTGAATAAAAAAGGAAATTTTATATATCTTTCCACTTATAAAATACTTCTTTCCCTCCCTTAACTATGATATTATTCTGTTAGTTTATATTATTGGTACCTATTTACTCTCAACTACAATGTCACTATACCTTAAGTATGAATGAGCAAGCCTTGCATAACCAATCCATAAATGGAGCGAGGCATTCTTCAATCTTCGTTATGGTGAGATTGGAAGGGTGATTCCATTAAGACAGTTGGGGTGATTTCACAATAATATAATAGCAGACTGCCAAAAATTAAATAGCAAACTTACAATTAAAAAAAGGAAAATACTGTATTGCCAAAAAGGAATCATAGGCAGAAATAAAACTGAGTTATGGATCACTGGAAAATGGAAGAGTTGGCAAAGCATGGTACAGTAAATTGGGAATCCTCCAACACTGGGCATATCTGATTTTTTTTTTTTTTTTTACCTAGTAACTTGTCTCTTTATTCACAATTTCTAATCATTGATCACCTTTGTCTTGGAATAAATACATCTGAAAAGAGCTTGAAATTTATCTTCATTTTAAAGCACTTAAAATTGTTTCTAAATATGAAGAACATTATACAGTACTTACTCCTTTCTTGTCATTGAGCTTCACTACAAGCAACTGTTTCATGAAATGTTTGCAGTTCAATTGTAGAGCTTTCTGCACTGCATCACCAGACTGCAAGGAAAGTTGAGAACATTAAAAATCTGGGAATCTTCTAATATATACATATACAGTAGTGGACATAAGTTTCAATTCACAAATAGATAACTCAAACAAATTACTGTCTAATGCTATCACATTCTCATGTGATATTATTTTGAATAGTGAGTAGCTGATTGTAGTACAATAGAAGATGGTACTTAACCTATTTATTTGGAAAGTTTCTCATCTAACAAACAGAGGAACGCTGTCAATCGTTTACAGGAGTCACCCCAAAGTGGATAGTTATTATTGTCCATGACTGTATATTGCAGCAACATGTCAGAGTCCTTGATTAGTAGCAGAGTGGGCCTTGCTTCTTCCCTCATCCTTTTTTTTTTTTTGGTAAATGGCAATAATTTTTTTATGGGAATGACAGAGTCCTGCAGGTAGGGGATTGTTCACTGCAATCACCCTCCAAGACATGATGATAATGTTGCAAGTGAAGAGCACAGCATGGCAAAATGATGTGAAACATTGTAAGGGAAGTAAAACCTACATAGAACAGTTGGGAGTTGAGGTTATGAGGTGAAAAAGGAAAAGAAAAAGGAAGTGTGGATGTGTGGAAAAAAATTGTTTGTGAAATGGGAGGAATGCATAAACCTATTTTGGAAAGAGGCAAGTAAGAGAAAGCTGGAAAGGATGCAGTAGTGATGAGATACTTAAAAGTTGACTAGCTTTAATGAATTAATTTCATGAGATTAACTCAACCTGCAATATTTCACTGACCAAAATAATAACAGTTCCATGCAAAGAAATATTACACCACTCAGGAATTGAATCCTAGCCCAGTGATTGCCAGACTAGATCATCCCACACCATGAGCCAGAGACAACAAGATCTTATTAAAAACCCATATTGCTGCACCACACGAGGCATTCAGACACTTGTAATAATGCCATCTGCAACAGTGATCACTGTGATGAGAATCAGAGCAATGGGGTGCTTAATAATGTTGGAGAGCCTGTACACCCAACATCTGCAGGTAATTTTATACTTGACAGGGGTAGGTAGCAATTTCATTCTCATCCCAATCAGTGATGTGATAAAATGCAAATACAGCAGTGAACAGTGTAACCACAATATTCTATGTAAATAGAAATGGGCATACAGTATTACCCTGCTTGGGAATCTAACACTAGCTCAGCAAATGTGGCATGGTCTAATGATTAGCTTCCTTGTCTCACATTTGCTGAACTCCAGCATGGCAGGATAGTACATGACAGAGAAGATGTGAAAATGGATCTGGATGGTAGGAGGAAAATTATACTTTTCAGGAAAGGGTAAGTAAATAAACCAGGTCTTTGCTCTCATATGCACAGACAAAAAGGGCTTGGAGAAAGGATATGAAAATTGCAGTCTGATTTCATGAATCTGGTGAAAGCTTAAAACAAAGAGAAGAGAAAAGTAGTGTGGAAAGTGAACAGAGTGCGGTCGTGGACTTTTCTGTATGGGACTGAAGCAAAGGGTTACCAATGTTGCTTAATATGTATGCACAGTTGAGCAAGTAGAAAGTGCAAGAAAAATGGGGCTTTATATGGCAACATCTGGCAGTTGTTTGTAGCAAGCCCTCGTATCTTTATGAATGAATCACTAGGAACCTAGAACCAATGTAAGGTGGAATGTGATTGGCTGAACTATGAGTGGTGGTAAAGATCTTGCCATATACAGCCAGATCTTTCTTGCACTTTCTACTTGCTCAACTGTACATGGATGAATTTATGGAGGTGTGCAGGGAGGAATTGTGGGGAACAAGGTTAAAGTTGCCAATGCTGTTATTCGCAAGCAATAGAGTACTGTCAAGTGAACCAACAGCTGCAAAGATTGGTGGTATAGCCTACTTAGAGCTGTGTGAGAAAATTAGAAGTTGAAAGTGAATATGGGCAAGAGTAAAGTTAAGTCTCTGAAAGGAACGAAAGTACTGTACTAGGAACAATAGTCAAGAGTTAAGAGCAGTAGACTCAGCAAGTTAACTATCACAAACAATAGGCCTCATTTTGGCTATTAATATAAATGTCAAAATCGCCCAATACTGGAATGGCAGAAAGTGCATTACAAATTGGAAAATGTTGTAAAAATTAAGCAAGTTGTTGTTGTTGTTGTTGATGTTCTTCAGGGGCAGAATGGCCTCCTGCCCCACTGACGCTCTGGTCGCAGTGAATAAACAAATTAAAATAAAGGAGGGGCTGGCCCTATATGCCTGGGCTACCGAAGCACATCCCAGGGAAATGGGACCAGAGCTTACTGGACCAGGGAGTTTGGGGGCCTCCGACCACCAGGGAGATTGGGGGGAAGGTCCTTGATCCCACATCCAGTGTTGTGGGCCTAAGTCTACGTTACCACAAGAGCTACAAGTGGGGCCGCACCTTCCACGAGACCAACCCTGAAGGGACCATAAGGGGGAGGGAGTTTGCACTGCTGCCTGCAAAGGGAAATACACCCCCTTGTGCTGGCAGTCCACACAGCAGTGAAAAAAAGAGCCTCCGGTTGCAGTACACCTCACGTGGATAATTTAATCCATATGGGCAGATCTCGTCAAATCCACTAGAAAGTGACCAGATCCTACAACAATCTTTATTTTAGCCCTGTGGAGGATGGCAAATATTCAGAGAAAGTCAGCCCCCCTGGGCAGAATTAAGCAAGTAATAACCAACAGCACAGATACAAACCTTAAAACTGATGAAGCCATAGCCTTTCTTTTCCCTAAGCTTCTTTTCGTTATGGACGATGATAACCTTCTCTATGTCACCACATTGAGCAAAATGACCACGCAGTTCTTCTTTTGTAACTCCTGTAGATATAAGAAAGGCACAACTGTAAATTTCTAACAAGAAAGTTATCAGCAAATAAACTCATGCATATATTCACTGGAGTAATCCACATAATACAGTAGTCCCTCCAATTTTGTGACAGAGACCCTAAATACTGCAGAAAATACGATAACCTAATTTTGAGAAATAGTTCGAGTTTTGCAGGTCGGGCCACAAGAAAGTGGAGGTTTCTGCACTAGTTTTAGGGGGGGAGGGGTGGTAGGGTCGTGATGTCAGGCTGTGCGGCGGCCTCCAATGAGTTTTGGTGTTAACTGATATAACCACACCACTACATATCACCCTCTCACTCGCTCGTTACACTCGTGATAAGCCAACCCCTTTATAGTGAACAACTTCTCCAAACGGGCATTTTTCATACATATCCTTGTACAGACATTTGATTTGGTGAAAAGTGCAAGTGATTGTATGAGAAAGTGACAAAGAATAATGAACATAAACTAAGGAAATTTATTTATATGAGTAGAAACTCCAGGATTATTGGTGATAACTGAACTTGTCAACCATCACACTCACTCCTCACTCGCGCCTGCTTGAAACATACTTGGGGGGGGGAGCACTGTAATTATGGCAAAAAAATGAATAAAATAACGAAAAATCAGCCATTGGTGATGAGATGTCCATCATATTTAATTTTCCCCACAAGGTTAATTGTTACAATTTTGCGAATTTGTATTTTGCGGCCCCAAGTGTCACCCTAATTGTCGCAAAATTGGAGGGACTATTGTAGTCCTTTCTATCCATAGCTGATAAAACAGAAATAATTATAATTAAAATAAGAACATTCTTTTTAATCATCTTACCTTCTATGAGGTTACGTACAAACACCTGATGTACAGCTGTTTTATCTAGAGCACCCACAAATAGGCAATTTCCCATTAACATTTTCTTATTAGCCTTCAGGGCCCCTTGAGCCATGTCCTTCTCGGTGAAGCGAATGTGAGCAATTTTCTTCTGTGCTTTAGAGACCTTGCCACTGTAAGAAAAACACAGGTCTTCATGTAAGCATAAACTTAAATATAAAGTACAACATTTCTTCTTTGCATAATATCTGCTGGAACACAAGGTGACGTACTGTAAAAATATTTTATACCTGGTCTCATTCACTATTCATGGCTACTCTTCCTCTGCCTTTTTTTTTTTTTCTACATGAAAAGATAGAAATTGGTTGCTGTCCTACTTTTCCCTTGGTTCACAGCTGACAATTTACAATATAGCAATCCCAGTAAAATGCTTCCTATAGAGTTACATCTGAAACACATCAAAACAAAGCCCCTAGAAAACTTAGTCAAAACTGTGTCAAAACTATGGCACAGAAGAGGTGGTGGATGGTGGATAGTAGGACAAGGAGAGATGCATATGAGCGAAGTACAGACACAATTAGGTCGGTACATTAATAAAGTTTATGAATAATTGAAAACTTTTCTCCTGTAAAATTATTTCCCTTCCTTGACATACCTTCCAATTAGTATAGGCTAACTTGGTTCAATGATATAGTCAGAAATATTAAGGAATGGGAAAATTAGGAGTAAATAAACTTAAATTTCCATTTGGCCAATGGGTATACATGAATAGTAGGTGTTAAGCAGAAAGGAAACTTAACAGTGCACCCATACCATACTGTTAATGATCAAAGACTGCAAACAACACATATGACTGTGATGGGACAACCATGTCCTGGAATTTGATACAATTTTGAAACCTATTACATTCTTTTTCATTTCATAGGTAAATATATTAAGTGGGCTTTTTGCCTATAGTCCACTGCATTCTCAAGGTAAAAAGGAAAGCCACTTATTATATAATTTGACAGCATCATCTACCCCAAACCCATGATGGCACTAATATTCTTACAAAGCACATTCATACTCAATAAACCGTGCTATTAAATCGGGAGAGATGCCAGTGACCGCCAGATTTCACAATTGGTCGTGGCCAACTCCCCATCTCCACTCGGAGTCAGAAATTTGTATAAATCATCATGGCGTAGAGACTGATGAATGAAACATGTTGGATATATCTATTAATTATATGATAATTAAACAAATTTGGATACATTATACAAATAATCTTTCAGCAGAGCTATAAAAGAACAACAGAATATCTGGGAATTAAAATTTTTATAAGTGTTTCATTGCACACTTAAGTCTGCAATTTTTCCCATGACTTTGAAAGATGATGCTTCATTGGGCAATGTATAGCAAAAATATAGCAACCATTATCTTCAGAAAGTGGGAAAAATTGGGGCCAAAAAATGCAAGCAACAGAACACCACAGGCCGAAAGTTTGCGTCCGAATTATCCAGTAGGCTACAGTGAGTACACTGTAAACAGCAGCAAGTTTTTCTACTCCTAAGCTGATATCCATGGAGCTATTGTGCTGTGGTGAAAGAAAAAAAAAGTAAAAAAAAAAAAAAAAAAAAAAAGAGGCCACTGTGAGTGTGGGACACAGGCAGGGCAGCAGAGTTTCATTGTTTATGTTTACATTTGGTTTCCACGGGTCATATAATACTCATCTAGTATGCTTTGGACAAGTATATATACATTAGTCAATATACACTATCAATATTAAAAACATTTTACTATATCTATAAATGTGTTCTAAGGGCAAAATTACCTTATCCCCTTCTAATCAGCATTAAAAGTATATATTTTTCATGCCCCTGATATAATGGTCACCAACATATATCTTAGATAATTATTTTATATTCCAGCCCTTATTTTCTGTTAAAAAAAAAAAAAAAAAAAAAAAAAAAAAAAGTCAGTCTTTGGTTTCATGACCAAAACAACACAATCATAGGTTATTTAGTTGACCACATAATAATATTACAAAATATTTTTTCTGGCGGACACTGTCATCTCTCCTGAGTTAATAGCGCGGTCTATTCACAGAATGCACTCCAAAACATTCCTTGGAAGCAACCCACCTGACTTAAAAAGACACAGATCATTCTAACTGTATGTACCCAGCCATTAATAACCTTTCACTTTGTTATTTAAAAGTCCTGCCTTCAAATTTAAGAAAACAGATAACACCATACCGAGTAGCCTTAAATGTACAGTCGTGGACAATAATAATCATCCACATTGGGGTGACTCACGTAAACGTTTGAGTTTCCCTCAGTTGGTTAGCTGAGGAACTTTCCAATATATAGGTTAAGTAGCCTACCAACATCAAAATTACTGTAAGCAGCTACAGAGTATTCAAAACAATATCATCATATGAGAATGTGAAAAACCTTGACAGAAATTTGTTTGGGAAACAACATATGTATTGAAACTTAAATCCACAACTGTACACAAGTTGCATTTAGTATTCTGGATTCTATATGAATCAAGTATCGGACCTCTTTACAGCATGTATGACAATAGGATTATAGTTACTACCTGGTACTGTACTAGTGGAGTATCTACTCTTATACATTACATGCACAGGTTCCCATAACTTACCCATCAGTTTTCTTTTTACCCTTCGTATCATTCTTCAGTTTCAGGAGAACATCTTCTACCTGAAAAGGCAAGTTCATTATTATTATTTATATACAACTTAAAAATAAATGGCAGAGTAGTAGTGACAGGCAAAACAAGACTATCTGCAATTGATTAGGAATTGCGCATTTTCCCTACATATATGGGTATGGTGTACAATATTGGAAAGTAGAGCCTAAAGGAGGCCATACACAACTGGCCTGCCTGTCTGGTGACCTGCATAAGCTGGCCTGTTCAGGCAGAACTGAGCATGTGGGGAGAAAATCGGCCTGAATAGGTGCCTGGGCAGTCGGCCTCAACCGTTGTCATGGAATCTGTCGCCAACAGATTTTTCGAGTCAGGGTCCGGTCAGGTTAAGGCCGTTTGAGTGCATGTGGGTACTTCAGGCCGTCAGTCCAGCTACTAGCGGAATACATTTGATCATATAACCTGCCACCATGACCACTCCCAAAAATGAATGCAGTTTCTGGTTGGAATTTACCAAAATTATAGACAATCACTGGCACTGCAAGATAAAAAGTAAAGACTATTCTGACTAACTCTTGGATAATACACAACCCTAGTTAACCAGTATGTTTAAGTAGCATATTTACCTTTGTTTTAAACTATTCTGACACTAATTTCATTAGGAAATACTTCATTCTAGAGATACCCCTTTATACCACACCTAACTATCTAACAAACTTTGAGATGTTGGTAACGGGGGTTTTGGGTGGTGAAAAATACATAAAATTATAAGTTATATTTGTTCACATTCGTGAATGACAGCATAAAAATGTCTTAATTCCGTGGTTGGCTGAAACTATAAATTTACCATCATTACTTAGTGTAACAGTAACCTCAGGTTACATAAACCCTGCCTTTTTTCATCAGTAGTACATGAATACCTTATAAGTATTTCCTTAAGTAGTAAAGTGGCTAGAGAGCATCCATAGCCACCCTTACTACACAGTGTTTCACTAACAGTGAGGCGAGACGTGAGGCCGACTGAACCATGAACTGAATCATGTGTGGGCAGGCGAGGTCAGCCACTTCAGGCACTGCATGTATGGACCCCTTAACCCCTCAAGACTGCTAATATATCTCGATTTCTTGCCCCCCAACAGCAAAAGATGGCCGATTTTTGAAGTATCACGTACATAAATTTCGCCATTTCAGATTTATAGAGCTTGAATTTACACACCAGAATCTGAAAACCACATTCTCCTAAGTCTACTGGTTTGCGTATGGCAGCGCGTCAAATTCCAAAAAAATAAAATAGTTACCCCCAATACCCTCACAAGAAATGAGTGTGTACGCAATTTAGTGGTTTGTAAGGCATAATGTATGTATTTCAGTGTAATTTTATATGTCTGAACTCACCTGGAGTGAACAAAACATCAAAAATATATAAAAACACAATTACATCACAAAAATAATTCCTATGCAGCCATGGCTGAAAGTCCATGAGCAAGGAGTGGTGCAAAGTCACAGCCGATACTGGGCAGGGAGTTGGAGCAAGATAAATTTCCACACACCCTCAGACTGTGGTAGCTCGCAGCTTAACAAAATGTTAGTTTGGGCACTTTTTTTTCTTAGAATTACAAGAGATAGCTGTACCCCTTGCTCACGGACTTTCATCTATGGCTGTACATTTGCATCTATACGCTTGTGCGATCGCGTACGTGGCTCATCGTAAGTACTCATGCACTACAAATACATTCCTCTCTGACTGGACAAAGGGAGGGGAGGGATAAGATGGTAGGGAGATTAACACAAGGCCTCGAGAGAGGGGCCAGTGGGGGAAGGTTGGGGTGGCTGGAGTGTGGGAGTATGGTGTAAGCACCACCCACCAGCCCACACAGGCTAGAGTCAGTGTTACTATAGTCAGTCTCCTAGTTCTAGCCCAAGGCTTTCCAGTGGTACCATCGCCATGGCTGTATATAGCCCATGATCGATCGAGACCCATCAGCTGCTTTGAAGGACACCAATTGGTCTTTAGGGGTTAAGGTATTATGCTATGACATCAGTGTACTGCACCCCTCCAGGCTGCCAGTTTACACAGTGAAACTGTATATGCCGGCAGATAAAAATTTGACTCTTGAAATAATTTCAACAAAGAATTTTTCCTTTGAGTGTTGTATCAATTTGTATGTTTTGCAATAAGTTGACTAAGAATAATAATATATTCTCATTAGATAATAGAATTATTTCCCACAAATAGGCTAGTATCTAAAACGGGTTTTCTCATCCATTATCCATCAACAATTAGATGTGTGGGGGGAAAAGTTGTGGGTGGGTGGGAGAGTTTTTGTGTGAGGGAGCAAATGTGGATGACAGCAGGAAGCCAAATAGTAATTACAGTATGTGAGCTTCAAGTTGCACCCCATAAAATCAAACTGTGCCATATGGCATATCTCAATGCATAAGGGAAAAACAATACAAATAAACCTCACGTTACAAGAGTACACAATTTGAAAACTAAACAGCACCGAAGGCTCAAATTTACAAAATACTGTAATATACTCTACTGATATTTGGTATATTTTACAATAACAAAGATTACACATGGTTAGGAAAACTATCTTACCTTGCCATAGTTACTGAAGAATTTATGAAGATCTGGTTTCTTGGTTTTGGAATTAAAGTTGGTCACAATTATGGTCCTCTCCCGTTGATCCAATATCTTTTGTCTCTTCTCCGTTATTGGTTGAACAGTTTTTTTTATGTCAGGAGAATCATCGGTTGCATTTTTCTTGGCTTCATTACTACTGCCCTTACCCTTCTTGAACTTCCGTGGCTTTTTCTTCTTTACCGTGATGTCTGTTGGCTTCACTTCAGTTACACTCTCTTTTAAATCCTTCACATCTATATTAACAGTTTCTAAATTCTTCTTCATCTTCTTCTTAATTTTCTTCAAGCTTTTCTTTGCATTCCTGTTAGGATTTAAAAAATATTTATTTACTTTCCATTTTACCCTTGTCAAATAAAGTAAACCACATTCTTAAACCAAATTCTAAGAGATTCTGGGTCAATTCCACAATGGCTTTGGTTTATTATGATCCTCCCTAACCAACCACACTTGTCAGTCTTAGGGTCGATTCCACAGTGGCTTTGGTATGTTATGATGCTCCCCAACCAACCACACTTGTCAGTCTTAGGGTTGATTCCATAGTGGCTTTGGTTTGTTAGGATGCTCCCCAACCAACCACACTTGTCAGTCTTAATTAATTTTAACCAACAACAAACTCAGTCTCCATATCCACAATAACTGTCGTGTAGTACAATTTTTACCTTAGTTTGATAGTCGAGTCAACAAATTATGTCGTTAGGGTGCTAACAAACCAAAACAAACCACTGTGGAATTGACACTTCACCTCAGTACTCATAATACAGTAGGCTTTAATGACACCTAAAGTGAGTTTCTGATTTACTGCTGAGTTTGGTGGCTTTGGTCCCCCCAAGTTGGAAAATCCAGACATAAAGTAAAATGTTACAACTTATTTACTTTGATATGCTTTTCAAAATTTAAAAAGTTTGAATTAATATTTTTTGACATTGTGATTTATGGAGGGTAGGATTACTATGCAATATTGACCAATTAATGTAAAAAGCCTTCATATATATTATAGACAGGGACAAACACCGGAATACACAAAATTATGCAATGCAGGATGGAAACAAGATACACTGAACAGTTCATACTGTACATTAAAATCAAAGTGTCCAAGAAAAAACATGTGGTGCTGTATTTACTTAGCTTACATCCAACAAACAAAAAGGTGTTCAACAAAAGATCATCCAGCTGACAACTGTTGATGACTTAGGGCTGATTCCACAGTGGTTTGCTTTGGTTTGTAAGCACCCTAACAAGATAAACTGAACTGTGTTTGATGACTCCACTATTAATAATGGAAATACACGACAGATTTTGTGGATGGAGACTGAGTTTGTTGTTGGATATAATTAAGGCTGACAAGTGTGGTTGGTTGGGGAGCATCATAACCAATCAAAGCCGCTCTGGAATCGGCCCTAACACTGACAAGTGTGGTTGGTTGGGGAGGATCCTAACAAACTAAACCACTGTGGAATTGACCCTAAGACTGAAAAGTGTGATTGGTTGGAGAGCATCATAAACCAAAGCCACTGTGGAATTGACCCCAAGACTGACAAGTGTGACTGGTTGGAGAGCATCATAATCAACCTAGGCTACTGTGGAATCGACCCTAAGTAACAGTAAAGTAACTTATATAAAAATATACGTTGGCAATATATTACAATCGCCAAGAAATGCCTAAATTCTCTTTGCCCATTTATACTCCCAAAACAGAAAACCAATGAACATTGTGCAACATTAATAAAAATTTGTTGGCAAGGTAGGCCTAACTTAAATTATTGAGTGATATGCTGATATATATACAGTACTGTACACAATATACAGGGTACCAAAAGGATACTGGTATTTTTTTATTGTACAGTTGGCAAAGAAGTATTGGAACCACCATTACATTGAAATTAACTATAACTATCCACAGGGCAGTTACAAAGTACATTTTTTGTGGACTGTACAGCACATATAACTTGCATAATATCATTCAGCAAAAATGTAAATGAATCCTAAATTATTTCATCTGCACAAAACATTAGTTAATATAATAGTGTTACTTACTTTGCTTGTAAAGGTGCCTTAGCCTTCATATTCCCTTTAGTCTTCATGTTTTGAACTTTCAGTTATGTGGATGGCTCACAAGACAGAAACAACCTGGAATAAAAATAAAAAGAACTATAACTTAACTGTGTACACCTATACAGCCAAAATAAAACCATTAAATAATCATATTTATAATGCCAACCAAGTCTTAACCCACATAACGTTACAGCTGATAGCATAAATACAAGTCAATCCCCATGTAACTTACTGATGCTAATATAACAAGATACAGTAAAGTTGCCTTCTAAACCAGTTTCTATCCTAACAACATACGTAACTTACATATGAGAGGTACAGTATGTCTATCATCTCTGTATCTAAATATTATTACAGCATTACTAACTTAGGCTCTAAAAACTTACTGTAGTCAGGTGGAATTGAGGCGAATTTATGCTTTGACGACTGTACAACATATACCTATCTATAACCAAAATTTTATACAGTCTCTCTTATGTACAAAATTATATGTATTTATCTAAACAATTTCAGTTTTGTAGCAGTGTTGCCAGATCCGGCTATGTCCCAGTATTTTGCCCCGGTCAGGTCCTGGTACTTTACCACGGTTATTTCCTGGTAATTTGCCCAGGTTAGGTCCCGGTAGTCTGCTGAGGTCTAGGTTAGGTTAGGTAAAGTCAGGCTTATTTCAAAATGCCCCATTTGAATAGCCCTATCTTGGAAATAGGGCATTTCCAAAGACCCCATTTCCGAAGAATATGCTGGTAAATTTACAGAAGTATCGAGTTCACTATATTGTATATTTTAGTACTGTATAATTACCCACTATTTTGGACCATTCTAAGAAACTTTTCATCTATGTTGTTTCTCTCGGAGATGCCTCATTTTAGAAACATAATTTGGAAATTAGTCTGACCTGACCTAACCTAGGCCACAACAGACTACCGGGACCTAACCTGGGCAAACTACTGGGATATATATAACCAGTGTAAACTATCATAAAGTGACCGGGCCAAATTCCTGGGACCTAGCCAGATGTGGTAACACTGTGCAACCCTAGCCAAGAAAGCAGTACTTCTGTAATAATACCAATATGCCATAAAAGAAAAGTGGGTAAATATTGAAAGAATTGCCGTTATCATGTACGGTTTTTCTACCTTTACTACCCATTTATTTAGACCATTTCTTCTATGGCATTTCCTCCGCAAATGCCCCATTTCCAAGATATTCAAACGAGGCATTTTGAAATTAGCCTGACCTTACCTAACCTAACCTAGATCACAGCAGACTACCGGGAAAATTAATAACCTTGGTAAAGTAAAGGAAATGACCGTCTGATGCGGTCTAGGTTAGGTTAGGTTAGGTTAGGTCAGGCTAATTTCAAAATGCCCCATTTGGAAAAGGGGCATTTGCGGAGGAAATGCCATAGAAGAAAATAGGGTAAATATTGAAAGAATTAGCGTTATTGCGTACAGTTTTTCTACCTTCATTACCTACTTATTTAGACCATTCTAAGACTATTTTCTTCTATGGCATTTTCTCCACAAATGCCCCATTTCCAAGATAGGGCATATTCAAATGGGGCATTTTGAAATTAGCCTGACCTTACCTGACCTGACCTAACCTAACCCAGACCGCATCAGACTACCGGGACCTAACCTGGGCAAACTACCGGGAAATAATCGTGATAAAGTACAATAAATGACTGGGGCAAAATACTGGGACCCAGCCGGATCTGGCAACACTGCTGCAAAACGGTAATTCTTTCAATAAATACCCAATATTTACCCCAGGGTAATTTCAAAATGCCATAACAGAAAATAGTCTTAGTGTCTTAGAATGGTCTAAATAAGTGGGTAATGAAGGTAGAAAAACAGTACGCAATAACTATCTCTCTCAATATTTACCCGTTGTACCGTATTCAAGAACATCCGTGATGTATACGATGGTTTGGTACCAGTACGCTGGCTCTATTGTTTGTCTATGGAGTCAACGTACCGGTACCACACCATCATTATACACCATGAATGTCCTTGCATACGGCCCAACGTGTTACCTCCTTAGACTCGCACGTGTTGGCAACTTGGCCAGACTGAATTAGCTGGCTGATCTACAATTGGTGCAATATATCATTACCTATTTAAAAATGTCTATAAACTAAGCTTTATACAGTTGTACTAATTTCATGTACAAAACTACCTTCATTAATTATCATACCGTACCTCCGTAAAACGTGTTACCAATGCCCTATTACAAGACTCTCACGTGTTGCTCCCGAGTGAACCGTGGATGCTTTATGCTCACTGAACTGCAGTACATATTTATGTATCTATAACCTAAGCTTTATACAGTTGTGCTTACCTACAGACATAACTATTTTATTAACATACTGTACTTACCTGCGTAAAACAACGTGTTAACACTACGATACCGCTTATGGCTGGCGGCGTCGCCCTTTCCTAGATAAGTAGAGGTGGACACTGGAGACAGAGATTCAGGAGCAGTGATGCCAACTCAAATGTTTGTAATCCGCTAGACTAGTCAAGAAAATCAGCTAAATTATAGGTAAAGCTCTTAAATATTTTTCTACCTTCATTACCTACTTATTTAGACCATTCTAAGACTATTTTCTTCTATGGCATTTCCTCTGCAAAGTGCAAATGCTTCATTTCCAAGATAGGGCATATTCAAATGGGGCATTTTGAAATTAGCCTGACCTTACCTAACCTAACCTAGACCGCATCAGACTACCGGGACCTAACCAGGGCAAACTACCAGGAAATAACAGTGGTAAAGTACAGGAAATGACCGGGGCAAAATACTGGGACCTAGCCGGATCTGGCAACACTGCCACAAAATGGTAATTCTTTCAATAAATACCAAATTTTCAGCTAGATTGGCCTTTAAAATTCGCTAGTTACTCTTGTAAATTCCAATATTATTTCCGCTAGATAATTTCCAAATCTGCTAGATCTAGCCGAGAATCCATCAAATTGGCATCACTGTGCAGAAGCAGTGTTGCCAGGTCTACTTGACGAAATTTCTCCAACTTGAAAGTTAGAATTTCCCCATTTTACCTCAAAAATTCCGTGTTTACTCTTGAAGATAGTCGCACATTTATCATTTACTTGATATTTTCCCATATACTTCTGAACAATCATTATATAATTTCCTCATTGTTACCTCTAATTACGCATGTCTATGGTAAATTCCCCATATTTGGCAATATTGTGCAGAAGGTGACGCTTACAGGGTTTCCACTTCCCAGATCATTGCCAGCGTTTCCCAACAGCAGCTCAGCTGAAATACCGCCAATAATCCGCCAAATTCTCTACTTACTTGTTTTGCTGGAACCGTTCCAGCCACTTTAAAAGCTTATCTTTAAGTATTCCCTTCATTGTTCTTTTCCTTATGCTTCTCTTTCATAGATATGATGGATAATCTTTGGAAGCGTTCCTCCTAACGAAATTTAATGAAAATCAGTAGGCCTAATTATATAGTTAGTATCAAGGATAATAGACTATAGTCTATCATCCTTGGTTAGTATGAAGCTTACACCTTTACTAATAATGTGTAAAGAGTAAGATTAATGTGGAAGAAATAAAAAAATAACGGCTAGAGAAAAATTTGTGGTGCGCTACCGTGTGCGCTACGTATATCCACCGTTACAGTGGGCTCTGAGTATATGGCGTGGTAAGATGGCCGCGGTACCCAGCGCGCTGGCATTAGCACGCTAATGTAAACAAGATAGGGATGCGTGCACAGAGCTAAAAACCTATTTAGCATGAGCTCGCTACTCCCCCCCCCCTGGCGTGTCGCCACCGGAAGTGGGTTGG
Source organism: Petrolisthes cinctipes (assembly GCA_033782935.1). Taxonomy (NCBI): domain Eukaryota; kingdom Metazoa; phylum Arthropoda; class Malacostraca; order Decapoda; family Porcellanidae; genus Petrolisthes; species Petrolisthes cinctipes. Next base: position 81,396 of record JAWQEG010003508.1, on the reverse strand, counting down.
CGGCCATGATACCTGCCCTTCCCCTCAACCCGCCAGCCTGTTAGATTATGCCAGGGTAAGATATTATTTCATTTATTCGGTCTTTTATTGATGATATGGTATATTAACTACATTATAGTGACTCACAATATATGAATAAGTATTTCTTTAACCGATATATCAGTGAATGGCTGATTAAATATAAATACATAGGTGAAATGAGTTAGATAAACAAAACTATCGTTGGCTCTTATCCACAGTCACCTTCTTATAATATATATATACAACGTACTTAATCTCTATTATGATCAGTATTTTATGTTCACATTAATTGTTCAGTATGAATGTATGTATGTCACACTAGAGTAATATGTGTGTATATATGCATGTCACACTAGAATGTGTGTATGTATGTATGTCATACTAGAGTAATATGTATGCATGTATATGTCACACTAGAATAATATGTATGTATGTATGTCACACTAGAGTGATATGTATGTATGAATGTACAGCCGTGGTCAAAAATAATCATCCATATAGGAGTAACTCACGTAAGATTTTGACAGCTTCCCTCTGTTCCTTAGCTGATAAACATTCCAATAAATAGGTATAGTGCCATCGTTTAATTTAATACAAACAGCTACACACTACTTAAAACAATAAAATAGTATGTGAACATGAAAACATTACACAGTAAATTGTTAAAGTTACCTATATGTGGATGATTATTATTGACCACGACTGTATGTATGTATGTCACACTAGAGTAATATATATGTATGTCACACTAGAGTAATATATATGTATGTCACACTAGAGTAATATGTATGTATGTATGTAAGGTAAGTGGAGGGAGAGGGAGACAGATTACAGTTATATATATTTGTCTTGTTTAATAAACCAGTTTAAGTTTAATTTCTTTGCATAATTTTCCGTATGGACATTATCTGACCCTTGTTAATTGATTTAACAAAACCTTTATAATTAGATAACAAGATACAATGCTTTACAAATCAGGGAAATGTCAATAACTGTGGAAAGAAACATACTATACAAGTACGTATGTACGGGAGTTCATTGGGCAAGTATCTATACAATAGAGCGCTCGCCTGTTGTGACACGCCTCTCCTATCTAATAACACAGGGTTCAGCGCTCTAGGTTTTTAGCTCTGTGGATGCGTGCAGTGTTGTCAAATTGGCGGAAAATTCGCTAAACCTAGCTTATTTCAGATGCTCACTGGCGGAGTTTTTTAGCTATTGCGGCTAGCGGATTTTCAATGAGCTTAGCAGATATTCTAGGAAATTGTAATTCTTAAGAATTACTCATTGGATTAAAGCTGAGTTTTGACTATAGCAGCAAACCCTGTAAATTCCTCTGAGTAGGTAGAGGAGGGAAAGGTATATTACTGCCAAAGAGCACATCACGTGAGAATGCCGCACCTACTGTATGTATGTACTGTAGATGTGTGTATGTACATGACTTGAGGTCAGCTGTACTTAGGCCTATGTAGGGTATGGTGCACCGTGCACACCAAGTTTGTTCTCTGTGTTTCCTCATTTAAGGCTGAGTTTTGCCTGTCTATCCAATCAAGGCCAAGAGGTATATCTCTTGGCCTTGTATCCAATAATCCTCTTTCCTTTGCAGCCACCTCCAATCCTTCCATCTTGCACCTCCATGCTAATGTGTTTCCTCTGAGCAGATCAGCAGAAGGGGGCCCGCCCATGGAGGTAGTATACAACCTCCTTGGGCCCGCCACTCACTAAATACTGAAAACCCCAGATGGGTTGCCTAATTAAAATAACTCAGATTCTAAGAAAGAAAGAAAAAAAACATAAAAAATTATTATAGTTTCAGCGAGAAGTACACGAGCATATATATGATTTTATATGAAAATCTTTGTGGAAAGGGTGGTGAAACCAGTCAACATGTGTTTGCATTCACATGACCTGAGTTGGGGCCCTTGGGGGCAGTACCCTTCTTGGGGGCAGCTGTACTTAGTACTGTATGAGGTGTGCAGCAAATTTGGTCTCTACATGTCCCCATTTAAGAGCGAGTTTTTCTTGCAGCGGCAGTCCACTACCTCCTAATTTTAAGGTCACAGACCAATGAGGACTGACCTGTCCAATCACTGTCTTAGTGACTGCCTATTTCTGATTCTTAACCAATCATACCTGTATTGCTTAAGAATGTCACGCCCCTTTCATCACCCATCTGCCTGACTTCCTCACAATGTTCCCTGCCTTGCTTTCCTCGCCTGAGCGGCCTGACGCCTTCATGCGTGGTCTAGTGTATATTGGTTCTCTATAGTGTATAGTAGGTCTGTGATCTCACCCCTTATAAACTTTTAGTCCCCATCATATATAATTTGGACTCCTACTAATGTAATACATAATTCATGCCTTTATCATTAGTATAACCCCATTAAAAGGATATTATAAATGTGTTATTTAAAAGTGAAAATCGGCTAAAAATGGCTAAATATTGTGAGTTTTCGGCTGTATTTTCGGCTATATGCAATGTTTTCCCGCTAGAAGTATTCAAATTCGGCTAGATCTAGCCATGAAACAGCTAATAAATTATGGCAACACAGATAATATGTAAACAATCTTTATATTCACTGTCACTCAGTAATGGTCAACGGTAGGGTGCAGTGTTGCCAGGTGCCCAGGTGCTCTGCTGTTATAGGAAATTTTGAGGTTCACACAGGGATATTATATAAAGATTGTTAAAGAGTAAACGGGGAAATTTCTACCAGACGAAATATCAAGAAGATGGTAAATACAGATATGTGCAGTATGCTGTACGATTATTTTCAAGAGTAAACTAAAAATATTTGAAGTAAAATGGAAAATTCTGATGTTGAAGTTGGGGAAATTTCGTCATTCGTCAATGTCAAGCAGACTTGGCAACACTGGTAGGGTGGGCAGGCGGGGCAGTTCAGTTTGTTGCCTTATAAATTATTATTAATAATTGTAATTTTTAAACAAACCTAGAATAATTTGGAGTCTGGAGAGAAAGTTGGGTACCGAAAGTTGCAGCAGGTAATATTTTTCTGTTCCTAGTTAGCTGCCGTAAGTACTGATAATAATTGTGCTTATTTTGAAATGGGCAATATGTTTCTATGCATTTATTCCTCTTTTCGGTTCCTATTTTATTATTCCCTATGGTAAATATTGAAAGAATTACCGTTATTGCATATGGGTTTTTTACCTTCATTATCCACTAAGTTAGACCATTCTAAGACTATTTACGGTAAATATTGGATGAATTACCGTTATTGGGTACGGTTTTTCTACCTTCATTACCTACTTATTTAGACCATTCTAAGACTATTTTCTTCTATGGCATTTTCTCCGCAAATGCCCCATTTACAAGATAGGGCATATTCAAATGGGGCATTTTGAAATTAGCCTGACCTTACCTGACCTGACCTAACCTGGGCAGACTACCGGGACCTAACCTAGGCAAACTACCGGGAAATAACCGTGGTAAAGTACAGAAAATGACCGGTGCAAAATACTGGGACCTAGCCGGATCTGGCAACACTGCTACAAAACGGTAATTCTTTCAATAAATACCCTATTTTCTTCTATGGCATTTTCTGTGCAAATGCCCCATTTCCAAGATATTCAAATGGGGCATTTTGAAATTAGCCTGACCTTACCTAACCTAACCTAGACCACAGCAGACTACCGGGACCTAACCTGGGCAATCTACCGGGAAATGACTGGGCCAAAATACTGGGACCTAGCCAGATCTGGCAACACTGCTACAAAACGGTAATTCTTTCAATAAATACCGATCTGGCTAGGTCCCAGTATTTTGGGTATTTATTGAAAGAATTACTGTTTTGTAGCTGTGTTGCCAGATCCAGCTATGTTTAAATTTACTGTATTGTCTTTCACACGTCTTCTCAGTAAGTGCAGCTTGTAATTCACTTCAATTATATGTTAAGTTTCCTGTATAGACCTATTTCCAATCATACTACCAATTTATAATAATTTTTTATATATAATATAATTATGTACCAGTCTGTTTCTAAGATATATAACTTAGGTTAAGGGAGATTCTCTAGTTGGTAAATTGGAAGGCTACAGATTCCTCCAAACTAAACTATGCCAGAAACAAGACTCCCTCAATGGTACTAATAGGTGATCTGTTTCTCGGCATAGTTTGGAGGAATCACGAATTTTCCAATTCACCAACGAAAGAATCTCCCCTTAAGGGTGGTATTATTAAATTACTTATTCGAGGAAAAACTTTCTTTGTCACTCAGTTCTTATCCTTTTGCAATGTGAATTTAGCGACGAAACACATTTTCATCGAAGAGTAAATTTAATCAGACCAACTTCTACTCTTCCCCTTACGTGGTTCTAGCTTTCAGGGTTGATGTTCCGTTTTTTTCTCTTGGTGTTTTACCCTGTGTGTATTTCTTTCAGTTCTTTGCCTCGTATATTTTCCTGTACATTTCATTTCCAGTGCTCTGTAACTGCTGATTTGTAATTATATTCAGTCGTTCTAGTATCGAGAGTGTGAAGATAAACTTTTCTAATATGTCTTCCCAGATATATTAGTTGTCTTGAGCAGCATATGACATTGGTAAATTATTTTGGAAATTTTTTTGACAAGTATTGTATATTGTGTATTGCAGGCAGCTGTCCCATTGGAAATCAAGCATTTGGAAAATATGGCTGAGAATGAAATATCAGTACCTCTGGAACAATTCTTTATGGGGAAATGGATACAAGATAATGAAATACCCTCAATATCTGCAACAGAGATTCATAGTTTTAAACCTCTCAGACGTTCAAAAAGGACCAATACCATCACCAGAAATGCAACAAAATTACACTGTACTAGCCATGTTCTGTCTGTTCCTACACACACAAAAGAACAGAGGAAGAAGAGAGAAAAGCAGATTGTGGGTGATAAGGTGAATAGCAACCCACAGAAAAAGGACAATGGCTGTTTGAATATCACATCACAAGAGATACAAAGAGAATCATCATTATCTAGTAAGAATATGTGCCACAGTGTTACAAAAGAGGCAGACAAAGAGAATCATACATTGACAATAAGTAATGTAAGAGTAACGTCTAGTATAACTTCTCGTGTGACACTTGCTGAACTGCCTGTTAATATAGTTGGTAAAGTAATGAATGAATGTGAGGATAAAGTAAGGAGTAGAAGCAAAGCAAGCAATGAAACTAAAAATAAGAAAGAGGAGTCTAAGAAGACGAGTAGCAACAATAATAATAAAAATGAGAAATCTAAGAAGACAAATAGGAACAACAATAATAAAGAGGAATGTAAGACGACAAATAACAAGAATAATAATAGAAAGGAATCTAAGAATACAAATAGCATCAACCATAATAAAGAGGAATCTAAGAATACAAATAGCAAGAATCAACAGCAGGACACTAATACAAATTATGATAAAACAACAAGACCACTTAGTATAACTGAAAATGATATGGAAAAGGGTATGAGCATGAAAACTCTAAGAAAAACGAGTGTTGAGAAAGAAAATCAAGTAGAGAAGGCAACAGGAGAAGGCAAGCAGAAAAATGCGAAAGACACTCGGAAGAGGAAGAAGAGAAAAGCTAGTGTGTTTCTATATGACTTTGATGATGATTATTTTGATGATGATTATTTTGATGATGATGATGATATAAGTTGGACTGATTCTCGTGTAAAGAAGAAGGCAAAGTTAAAAGTTACAAAGGAAAAGATAACAAACTTGGAACCAAGAGAAGGAAAGAAGAAGGAAAAGGAAAAACCTGTAGGAAAGGCCACCATAATTAATAATGGTCAAACCAAAGAACAAACTAAGGCAGCACAAATTAAACACAAAAGAGGAGCCAATAAAACTGAAACCCAACAGAATAAGTCAAACACAAAGAAAAGCAAAGCTCAACAAACTAACAAAAATAGTAGAACAACAAAAACACAAAAACATACAGAACAGAAAAAGAAACTGGAGGCTCATCAAAACAAGAAGAGCTCTAACAAACCCAAAACCAGTGATGGTAATAAGAAGATAATCAGTCACCATGAAGACCCTAAGTCTGAAGGTAAGTACTGTAGGGTAAGGAGTACATTTAGTTTTTCGTATACAGTACATCATTAAACTCATCCAATCCCTGTAAGGAAATTATTGCCTGTGGTGATGTAGGCAGTACCGTACTTCAAGGGTTTGGGTGCCCCTCCGGCTCTAGCCAATCCTTTTCAGTTCTTCAACTGTCCTTCTGTTCCTTCTATTTCCTTTGTGCTTGCTGGCCTCCCTCTCTTATCACCTTTTCCCATTGGTGAGGGCTGGTTCTATCCAGAAATTAGGAATTTGGCATCCTCTACTACATCCTGGCCTGTTCTGTCTGTCTCTTACTATTTCTCATTCCTTCTGGGTAGCTGGCGAGATCGCCCGATTGAGTGGCACATCAGGGGAGGCAACTGTTGATGGGTTCATTGACTCGGGGTACATGCCTGTCAGCCAGTTGTCCCCTCTTCTGTTGCCTTCAACGAAACAGATCTCGCTATCTCCCTGGCTTCCTTTGTGGGGTTTGAGCATCTGCGCGGCTTAGGTCAGCCAGACTCAGGACTGCTCAGCCAGACAGTCTGGGGAACTACAACAACAACTCATCCAATTATTATTTCCTTTTACTTTTTGCCAGTAATATGATGTCATTCACAAAAGACTTGTTTTATGTTGCCTGATAGGTAAATAGATGAAAAAATATTTCTGTAGTTATATTTTTAATCCTCCTTGTTTGCAGCATGTGCAGTAACAGCTAAACATGGGACTTTGAAATACCTTAAACAACGAGAGAAATATGTAGAAGCTACAGCCAAGGAAGCTCATGTTGACCAAGACTTCTTTTTAGACAAGATTGGTTTAACCCCAAAGAAATCTAAGGTAAATAATTTTTTATTATTTGTCATGATTTAAATATCCAGACTATATAGCAGCCAAGAAGTAGAGTACTTAAATGTAAATAAAACAAGTAGTGTGTTACAAGTGATGGAACACAACACTCAGTCTTGTTATGTAACTTTGTCACATGCATACTGGTATATTTTATTAAATTACGTGCTCCTTTCCAACTAACTCAAAGACAGTGTGGGTAGGACCTGTTATTTAGCTTCATTCCTTGAGAAATGAAGTCATGGAATCATCAGCAGAATACTGCCAGTTCTTCATCATTAATGAAAAGGGCTAGCCTAATGCAGCACTGTATGGTGTTATTGAAATGTTTTAAAAACTTTTCTTTCTTCTATTTCATGCTATCTGATATTATAATGGATTGAAGGGGGACATACTGCCCTCACAGTCGTACTGTGCTAGACACAATTTGCTAATCTGAAGTGCTCATTAATGGGGGTTTGAATATATATAATACCTCTTGTAATGCTAATTATATTGGCCCAGGTGAGTCAGTTGCTGATGCCTGGGTCCATGGACGACAGCCTTACAATCACCACACCAAAGAGCAGTACATCAGATAGAGAGGCTTTAGATACCCCACGTATCCACCTGATGGGAATGTTGGGCGGATATACTCCTATATCTGATAAGACACCTGCCACTCCTGCCTCTGAGACCAAGAGGTATGCATTTATTCAAAATATACTCTAGTAATCATAGTCTTTTCAGCGTATCTTGGCCCCTGGGGTGAGGTCAGGACCAGTCTGTGCTCTTGTCACCACATGACCTCTCTCTCTCTAGCTCTCCCCCTCCCCCTCTCTTGCCCTCCCACCTTTTTCCCTGTTGTTCGGCTTTTAATTTGAAAACTAACCATACAATTTTTTCAATATTTTCCCAATGAGTTTTCCATGAAAAGTTGCTGGAAGTAACGAAAACCAAACTCAGCTATCCTGCACCTACCCTGTAAGACATGAAAAATATGCCTCCCTCTCTTAAAATTGTTTTCTGCTCTGTCTCTCTGTTTAACCTTTTTCCACACCACCAATGGGGTAAAAGTCTAGGCACTTTTTTTTAAGAAGTTTCCCCTGTAGGCTCCTCTGGTGCATTTTGTGTGTCGTGGGCTTTGTTTAATGCAGTACAGGGGCCGGATACTCGAAACAACTTAGGACTAGTCACTAGACGTAAGAGACATTTCCCTACCGACCCAGACTATACACCATTCACAAACAGACACACTAATCACATCATACACAACCTAAAACACTCACCTGCCTGTGGCCCTGACAACATCAGTAACATACACCTTAAACACCTTGGACCACAAGGCATACAAGCACTCAATAACATGGCAAACTACAGCTACTCACACAACACAATACCCAACATCTGGAAACACGGAAACATCATCGCCATCCCCAAACCCAATAAAGATCCCACACTACCCTCATCACACCGCCCATCACCCTCCTTTACACACCCTCCAAAGTTACCGAGCGCCTCATCATCAGCTTAATTACACCACACATTCCCCTTGCATCCTCACAACATGGCTTCAGACCACTACACTCAACAAACACTCTTCTTACAGACCTCACACAAAGAATTTTTGATGGCATCAACTCAGATAGACCCCCACACAGAACACTCCTAGTTACATTGGACATCAGTAAAGCATTTGATGCCATCCCCCGCCACAACCTCACAAACAAAATATACAACACAAACATGCATAATAACACCAAAAGATGGCTGGCCAGCTTCTTGGGAGGAAGAGTAGCCCATGCTACATTTACCGGTCAGTCATCTAACATTAAAAGTTTCACCAATGGTGTCCCTCAAGGTTCTGTACTCTCACCCACCCTTTTCAATTTATACATACACGACCTACCAACACCCCAGGCAACACAAATACACGTGGCATCCTACGCAGACGACATAACACTCACATGTACACACCGAAATGCAGACACAGTCACTCACATCCTCCAACCATACCTGAATACTCTAAATGCCTGGTTCACCACAAACAGACTTAAAATAGCACCAACCAAGTCAACTGTCACCCTACTCACCAACTGGAATGCAGAACACCGCTACACACCGCACCTCACCACAAACAACACACCTATACCACACACACACACACCCAAAATACTTGGCATAACATACAATACATCCATGACATTCAAACAATGCATCACGACCATCAAAAACAAATGCATGCAAAGACTTAAAGCCCTCAGATCATTTTACCAGCACAACATTTGGACACAATAAAGAAACCACAACCACAGTATACAAACAATATATTTGATCAGTGATGGATTATGCAAGCCCTGCCTGGGCCTCAAACCTCAAACCTCACTGAGACTCATCACAACACCCTACAGACCATACAGAATAAAGCCCTAAAGATAATCACAGGCTGCACAGCTACAGACCACTTACACCATGAAACTAAAATCCTCAAAATCAAGGACCATCTTGACATGAGAGGCACACAAACACTTGCTGCAGCCTCCACAAACCTACACCATCCACTACATTACATGGCACAACACCCACACATGCCAAGGAACATTACAACAACACCCAGTACACGATACCACACACAAATTCTATCATCTCTTACACCCTGCCCACCCCAAACCAGTCTCCAGAAACACATCCATACTCAGATCACTCATCAGTCCATCCAAACACTCAAAAACAACACCCAGCTGCATGCACGACCTCCTGACATCCACCCATCTGAATTATCCCTTCCCAGTGAGGACAGAGTCCACCTGGCCAGGCTGCGGTGTGGCCACCACCCGGCCCTTCTGACATATCAGAAGAAGCTGGATGGAGCCATTGTAGATACCTGTCCAAGATGCAATACAGCACCTCATTCTATTAAACACATTATGAAAGACTGCAATACACACAACCACTCTCTGAGGGCACTGTGGGAGAGCCCGGTTCAGGCCATAGCCTTCCTCAGGAGCTCAGGGCTGTTCGGCCAGACAGCTTGAGGAACTTCAACAACAACAACTGGGACGAAGTGTGAGAGAACTCTGATGGGTGAGAGGATGGAGGAAGTGAAGGAGTTTAAGTATCTGGGTACAGTTATGTGTAAACATGGAAATATGGAAGGAGAAATTAGGGAGACAGCAGTGAGGGGTAGACAGGTCATAGGATCACTGGGGAGGATTATGAAGGGTAGAAGTGTGAGTATGGAAGTGAAAAAGGGACTGAGAAATAGTATAATCCTGCCAACACTGACATCTGCGTCGGAGACATGGACAGGGAGTAGGGCTCATCAGTCGAGAATAGGTGCTGTGGAAATGAGTTACTTGAGAGGAGCATGTGGACTTACTAGGTGGGATAGAGAAAGTAATGAGAGTGTATATGAGAGATGTGGTATGAGTGAGAAGGCAATTGGTATTGAGTGTAGAGTGGTTGAGAGAGTGAAGCGTAATACACTGAGATGGTTTGGACATGTGGAGAGAGTGCAAAGTGTGGAGTTTGTAAAGAAGGTGCACGATAGTGAAGTTGTGGGACCTGGTGTGAGAGGTAGACCTCCGGTTAGATGGCAGAACAGAGTGGAAGAGTATGTGAGAGAGAAGTGTGAGGGGGGGAGGGGGGATGGAGCAAGTGAGGAGGGAGTGCTGGAACAGGGAAAACAGGAGACTTCCGCCGTGGCCACCCCCTTGGTGGGAGTTCCTGGAGGGAGCGAGGCGTCGGAGCTATAGATAGATAGATAAATAGGTTTGCTTTCAATGTCTCCGGCTAGAAGGAGAAGCCGACAAATAACAGCCGGAGAATCATTCCTCGGTGATAAAAAAATGTGTAGCTGTGTGTGTTGTGTGAGGGTGTGGTATTGCCCGGGTGACCGAAGCCGTTCCCAGGGACTCGCGCCCCCTGGTGGAGGGTGGGGGGATTTTGTAACGGTTTCACCCCATAGTTTCCTTCCTTGGTAGCCTTGGGGGGTGGTCCCACGATGTAGATGCCGCCACTCCAGGACCTATTTTAGACATTATGTAAAGTGATGAAAACAGTTGTTTAGTTGTTTTCATCACTTTACATAATGTCTCTTTGGCAGTAAAGTATTTGTAGCTTCACTGCTCATTGGATTGACCTATTACTTTTATCTCCAGATTTTTTCTTCCTGTTCTTTGTTTGGAAGAGACGTCTTGCAGCCCCGTCTCCCTCATCCCTTACATTTTTAATTAAAAAATTGTGTCTTCATAATCTGTGCCTTATTTTTGATGCTGTATCATAAAGGAAATTACATTTCAGAGATGCTTTAGTGGTGGTGTACCGTCATCTGCATGCAAATAAAGGTAAACCCCGGGGCATCAGGAAATCCCTACAGATGAGTCGGTCTTCTACAGTAATTCCTGAGCAACCTCACAAAAAGTTGACTCCATTGGAGGTAAGTCTTGGCTCTAATATATTAGAAAATAAATTAGATTTTACCCTTCTTTTACCCTTGAGTTAATTTCTTAATTATAGTTAATGGTGTACTGTCCACTGAAGAGATATTACCATGATGTCTGAAACTACTTCAACAGCATCCACAGAAAGGAAAAGATTGTATGCCCTAGTTTGGACCACTCTGGAGGTACAGTATTGATACCGGTACTACCTTCACCCAACTCGGACAACTGTGTACCATACAGAGCCCCATTTTATTGCTTTCATATGTTAATGAAGGAACCAGAAAGCTATTATACAATGTCTTTTTATCATCACTGCATGTCATTTTTCTCTGTCATGTATGCCTCACTTTCCTGTATAATTTTATTTGCTCATTCCCCAAACTTCCATCTGTGTTTTTATAAAATTACTTGGGTATTGAAAGGACATTACATTCTCCAATCCTATCTTTTTAGGTGTATAAAGCTTTGTGTTAGGTTATAGTACCAGGTTAATAGTTGTAAGATTTGAATTTGTGAAACATCCATTCCTGTATTTGCAGATTAATGCGTTGCTTGAACATCAGGAGGGCTGCAACTATGACAGTTCTGTTGATGAATACTTTGAAGATACCACTGATGTTCCTTCACCAGCATGGTAACGCTGTATATGCCCAGATGGAATAATGTAAATATTTTTCAGTTATCATACATACCGGTATGTTATTTATAAATACATTGACTAGTTTTACAGTGTATATTTTATTTTGTACTAAAGTACATGAAAAGAATACAAAATTAATATTTTGTAAAGAGGTTATATTATGAATGAGATTGAAAGGCATGGTAAGCAGATTGGAGGAGTATGTGTGGGAGAGAAATATAGGTTAAAAAGGAGACCTTTGGCATTCAAGGAGGGAATGTTGGTGGCACTTCAACTGTAATCATCCCCTTGGCAAAGTTCCTGGAGTGAATGTGTTAGAGCTATCAATAATTATGGTAGATATGCATAGAGTAGCATGATTATTTTGTATTTTAAGGGGATAAATCTGGAGCAGCTAATTCCTCAAAACTATTCCAAACATCAGTATGCTAGTATTTTTGTTAATCTGGTCCTGTTTCCTGGCATACTTTGGAAAAATCAAGGCACTTTATCCACGGGCCTTATCTACCGTGGCAGCTCTGTCTTGCGGGCCTTTCTCCCATACTCACGGTCACAATGAAAACAACACATTTGACAGCTAATAGCTTGTAAACCACTCATGCTACATAAATAAATGATACAGGATATTGAAGTACAAACCTTTAGCTGTCTCCTGATGTACTTGTGAAGACTAAATAGACATCTGTAGGATGGGTTGCCATATCAGAATGATGTTGACTCAAAATTCACTTTTACACTATATTTACATATCTAAGTACATTTTAACATTCAAATTTCGTTATAAAACATGTCTGAATCACATTTTTCAACACAATAATATGAAATATATTGTCACTATCAATTTTACATCCATATATGGTAATTACAGGAAAACAGAACGCTGGAAATATGTCCTTCCACCCTCACTGCTAGTTCAACACTGGCAGGAGTTTGGTGGCTGGACTATGGCTACTCCCTACCAGCCCAAAATCAGTATTGCCACCCGAGACAACCATGTTATGGGGCTTGCAATTTTAAGAGCTCCTTTGACGAGAATTCTTGTCAACCGTGGTTTAAGGGTTAATGTAACAAGAGTATACAATACCCTTAAAATGATTAATGCATTAAAATAAAATATACTAATTTTTTATTAGGTTAGTACAGCAAATAACCTAGGGGAGAAGAAGTGGTATTAAATAAAATTCTTATAATTTTTCATTGTGTTATTGTACAGTAAATACCATGGGGAGAAGATATCTCCATTGAAATTAGAAAGTGGGATCTTGGATGTGGGGAAATAATTTTAAAGGATTTTTGCTGACCATGCATTTGGCAAAAGCATGTGACAGAGAGTATCAACCAGAAATGTGGAAGATTTTAAGGATAATTAGCATGGACAATATGGTGTGAGGATAATCCAGAGCATGTCTAATAGTACAAAGGAGGCAGTGTATGTGAATAGGGGCTTAAATAAGTTCTAATATGGAATTGAGACAGACTGCATCCTGTCTGTGATTGTTAGGTTTGTGCAGGGATGGAGGTAATGAAGGAAGTGAAAAACAGTACAATACAATAGTGTGATAAAACTAGTACTGTACCAGGGAATATAGTGCATTTGGTACTGTACTAAGATCTGCAATTAAAATGGAAAAGGAACATGTAATGAAACTAAAGCCCAATAAAGGAGGCAATATACATACGGTACTGTAATAACAAGAAGGGGAAGGCTATACAAAGGAATGGACATAAACATAGATATACATACTGTACATGTTACACAAAGAAAGAGCCACCTTCTACATCTGTTGAATCTGAAGAAGAAGAGCCTTGAGAAGACGAGACTCGTAGGTGACAGTGTTTTTGCCAGGGTGAACAACGGCCTCCTCAAGTGGGTGTTCTATGACTCCTTTTACACTTCGGCCATACACTGGTGAGGAGTAAGCATTCTTTACCATTTTTAACCCTTGGTAAAAATATAATGGACACATTTTACAGTTGCCAATTCCAGTATCAGAACTAATCCTATTCAGAAACTTTTCATTGATAAGTAAATAATATATACAGTACTTCATTCATATGGATTGATGCCTTGTTCCTTCATGGAAACTCTTCTGAAAAGTTAGCCAAGGTAGAAGAGTAACTACCTCCACCTTATTTGGCAATGTTTTATTAAGGTCCTGCCAACCCTATCTCAAACGGGGCTATTCACTCCATGCCCCAAAGAGGGGGTTTGTATGTCATGATATAATGTGAGCTATGTTAGGTAGAGGTATAGCATCAGTTTCATACTCAATTAGTTTCCTACAAGATTAAAACTACTGATAAGGAGTTGTAAAATATCATTAAGTCCTGAAATGGGACAGTCCATGATTTAAAGAACTACAGTCGGAAATTTTGACTTACCTTCACAATGTTCAAGAAACTGGATGCATTCCTGAATCACAGAGTCCTTCACAGTTATCATGTGTTTGCCCAAATTTTCTATTAATGAAAGGAAACACCTTTTGGCATAATACCTGTAAGCAAAAAATATTACTGTACATACAGTATAATTTTCAGTAGTATGACTAATTATAATTCAAAACATGCATTTCTCATTTTACATAATATAACCCTGCCATTCTAATTTCTTGGGAAAAATCTGAAATGCTTCACAAATTATGCATACTCATGAATACACTGTACTGTGGATAACGGACATATCTAAGTGAGCTCCTCGTTGACCCAAACCCTCCAACCCGTTGATCCATCGGAAGTGCTGAGTACTTGTTTTCCATAAGTATAGTATACTAGTATTACCTTCAACTATTTATTCATTTGATCTAAAAAGTATTTGTTTTCATAAGTATACTAGTTTTTACCTACATCTATTTATTCAATTTGATTTAAAAATAGAGAAAGTAATCACGCTCGCATTTTAATTCAAATCCATGTTTAATTTACTACTGTGGGTATAGTCTACATACTAAGCCTGATACATATTTATTTAAAGATATATTCTTAAACCTAGCACGTTCTTGCAATATACTTAATTTATATACGGTACGTGTGTCTGAAAGTCTCCAGTGTATGCCGTGTATTCCCGAATCCAAAAGAAATACGGCATTCTAACAATACTTTTTGGTACTTGTCAGGCAACCTCTCGTAAATCCTATGAAGTACACGTTATATTTGTTTTGTTATTCATCGTTATTAACACTTGCGAGATACGGAATTCTTCCAACCCAAGGCGTTATATTAGTTTTGTTATTCATCATCATTAACACTTGCTAGGTACGGAATTCTTCCAACCCAAGGCGTTATATTAATTTTGTATTTACCGTTATTATCGTTTTTACTGGCGTGCCTAAATCCTGTACCCTTCCAACTCTATACCCTGACCTACCTCACCTCACCTTCCACCTCTTCACCTGTCCCCACCTCACCTCACCTTACCTTAACTCGCACCCAACCCTACCTCACCTGTACCCTTCCAACTCCTAACCTGACCCCACCACACCTGACCTGACCTCGCCCCTTCACCTCACCTTAGGATACCCCAAGGATCCTTGAGGCTACCCTACCTAAAACCCAACCGTCCTTTATCTCTCACCTCACTTCACCCCAACCCTACCTTCACAAGGTCAGACCTCCCTCCCCCCCTTCAATCCTCTCCAATATGGCACCTCAACATACATGAAGTATATGTACTGGAAGGTTCGGACCTTCCATATTTGAAAACATAGACGAACTTATGTGTCGATTTTGCCGGATACGAGACGAATTAAATGAAAAATTAAACAAGGCGTGCCTAAAAACGATTCCCTGACAACGAATATTGATGTACTGCAAAAATTCGCGACCTTGAATGTCGGTGTACAACATCAAACTACCCAGAATACACCAGCCATTATTACCAATACCGTACCAGTACCCGACCCGACCCCCCTCAGGGAGATGATAATTTCAGTATAGTAAGAAATAACGTACGTCCTACTCCCATAAATATTATCCCAGTAACCTGTCAGAATCGTTTCCATATTTTGGCAGAATCAGGTGACACAGATAACGAGCCCGAAATTAGACTAGTCGGTGACTCAATAATTCGTGGCCAGCTTACAGAATTCTGTGCTTGGGCACCTAAAACCAGAAAACGTTTCTGTATCCCTGGTGGTGGTGTGGATGATGTAACAGCTGCCATTGAACAAATATCAAATACGGCCCCAGAAAACACAGCATATGTTGTTCACATAGGGACAAACGACGTCCAAAGAACACGTTCCGAAGATCTGCTCAATAAATATAAACATATGATAAAATCACTAAAAGAGAAATCAAACAGAATAGTTATATCAGGTATAATCCCTCGAATGAAGACAGACAATCGATTTATTAACAGCGCTAGTAGTATAAACCGTAGACTCGCTACCCTTTGCATTAATGAAGAAGTCGGTTACGTAAACACCTGGGACAATTTTTATTATGATAAATCATTATTCTTAGATGATGGAGTACATCTAAACCAGGTGGGACAGCACGCTTTGGTCGACTGCTAAACGAAGCAGTAAAGGAATTATATACAAAAAACGGGACAGACAGGGGGCAACCAAGCAACTCCCCATAGAACCAACACGAAGTGATGAATTGGTAATTCATTCATCACTAACAGTCAACACCGCACCAGGAAAACATCGGAATATTAAAAGTTTTCTATGCAAATGCACGAAGCATCCGTAACAAGTTTTCAGATCTAGAAGAAATCGTGTTGACAGAAAATTACGACATAATTGGTATTACAGAATCCTGGTTAAATATAGAAGATAGAGACTTCTTGGCTGAATATACACTTCCCGGCTATAAATCATTCGAAAGGAGCCGAAATGATAAGAATGGAGGTGGCGTGTTACTCTACATTAAAGAAAAACTTCACCCAATTTTGATATTGAAGCCACAAATCGATAACGTTGACATAACCTATGTACTTCTAAAAGATGCTTATGGTTAAAAAATAATACCAACTCTAATATACCCTCCTCCAGCTCAGCCAGTGCAAACCGATCGAGACATATATGAACAAATTGCAGAAACATATAACGAGCACGACATCGTAATTTTTGGAGATCTCAATCTCCCAGTGTCAAAATGGGGCGACACCCTAACTTCAAACTTCACATTCAGCAGGACACGAACTTTATGCCAACCTACAAGAAAGTCCACTATACCAATTTGTTGAATCTCCAACCCGTGGTATTAACGTACTAGACCTCGTACTTGCAACGAAAGAGGATTTGATTGAGGACCTGGATGTGGGTGAGGAGTTCAGTAACAGTGATCACCGCAGTATTACTTTCAATCTAAAGATAAATACTAGTAAACCAAACAACAGCAATGAGAAAGTCTTAAAGTACAAACGAGCAAATTTTGGTAAACTCAAAACACTAATTAGGATATCGATTGGAACTCCCTGCTCACCACTAATGATATAAACAAGGCATGGGAAAGTTTTACAACCACCTACCAAAATGTAGTTAAGGAGTGCATACCAATAAAAAAACGACGTTCAGTGAACAGCTATAAACCGAAATGGTGGAGTAAAGATATTGCAGACTGTCTTCTTGCGAAAAGAACTGCGTATAACAGTCTAAAATTCTCAAATAATAACGACGAACGAGTAAAGTTCTTAGATCTACGACGCAAAGCCAAGAAACTAATTAAGCAAAGTAAAAAGGCCCTAGAGTTACATATTGCAAATCAAAGTAAGGCAAACCCAAAAGAATTTTACAGTTACATCCGACAAAAGAAAGTAGTTACCTCAATAATATCATCTATTGGGCCACTAGTTAACGAAAACGGAGAATACACTGATGACGAAGTCCAAATGAGCAGTGCCCTCAACACTTTTTTTGCTTCAGTTTTTACATCCGAAGACCTTAATGATATCCCCACCGCAGTACCACTGAATAAGGAAATTTCTGAGACACTAACTAATATCAGGGTAACAGAGGGAGAAGTTTTGAAATGCCTAGATAAACTAAAGGAAAATAAGTCACCAGCAGGACCTGACGAAATCTCACCTAGAGTACTTAAAGAAGTAAAAAATGAATTCTCCAAACCACTCACGATGATCTTCAACCAATCTTTGCAATCTGGGACTATGCCTAACATGTGGAAACTTGCTAACGTAACCCCAATTTTTAAGAAATGTAGTAAATCTTTACCCAGCAACTATCGGCCAATAAGCTTAACCTCAGTCATATGTAAATTACTAGAAACACTCATAAGAGACAGACTCGTAAATCATCTGGAAAATAATAATATAATCAGAGATACCCAACATGGCTTCCGTAACAAACGCTCTTGCTTAACAAATCTACTAGATTTTCTTCACGATATAATAAACAAATATGATGAAACTAAGGCAGTAGATATTATTTACCTCGATTTTCAGAAGGCCTTCGACAAGGTTCCTCACCATCGTTTATTAATCAAACTAAAAGCACATGGAATTAATGGCAATTTACTAGCATGGATAGAAAATTGACTCAGTCAGAGAAAACAAAGAGTGGTTATAAATGGTAAAGAATCAGACTGGTCCAATGTAACTAGTGGTGTTCCACAAGGATCAGTACTAGGACCGGTACTGTTTCTAATTTACATCAATGATATAGACGAAGGCCTCACCTGCACAGTCTCAAAGTTTGCGGACGACACAAAAATAGCAAATACCGTCCTTTCAGACGAACATATTGTAGATATGCAAAATAATGTGAATAAGCTTTCCCAATGGGCAAAAACGTGGCAAATGAGTTTCAACGCTGATAAATGTAAAGTACTTCATATTGGAAATCGAAATAGGGGAGCGAATTATTCAATGAACGGCACCCAAATAAAGAGTGTAGACTCAGAAACCGATCTGGGGGTAACAATATCAAGTAACTTAAAGCCTAGCCAGCAATGTACTGCAGTCGTCAAAAAAGCAAATAAAATAATTGGTTTCATCGGCAGGTCATTTGAACATAAATCCAAAGACGTAATTCTCACCCTTTATAATTCCTTAGTCCGTCCGATTCTGGAATATTGCATACAATCCTGGTGCCCTTACTATAAAAAAGATATAAACAAGCTTGAAAGAGTTCAACGAAGAGTAACAAAAATGATCCCTGGTCTAAGGAACAAAACATACGAAGAACGACATAAAGAATTAAATCTATTTCCGTTGACCCAGCTCAGATTAAGAGGTAACCTAATACAAGTGTTCAAATTAATCAAAGGCATCGACAATATGAATTGCAACAAATACTTCATAATCGACCGAACTAATTACACGAGAGGAAATGGCTGTAAAATCATCAGTAAATCCTTCAATTCACACGAGGCTAAAAATTTCTTTTTCAACCGAGTAGTAAATTTGTGGAACAGTCTCTCTCGTAAAATTGTAGAATGCAACACCGTAGATTCTTTTAAAACCAGCCTAGATAAACACCTCGCCAGCAGTCCACGGATGACTGCATTTGTTAGAGAATAATTTTTTGCTGTGATTCAAAGACCCGACAGTCTTATACTCCGCAGAGTGGTGCCGGCGGCACTCCTCATGCCCCTCGTCAGGCATTCTAAGTTAGGTTAACTTTAGCTATAAATTAGGATAGTGGTGGGGGATAACTAGATGTGTAAGATGTGAGTATCCCTCGGCCCACAGAGGGCAGAGTATTCCACCTCTATAGGTTGTGGTCAATGTCGAGTGAGACTTCTGGGAGTGCTTTCAACAGTTCTCTACCCACAAGCATTGGTCTTGTTGGGACGATGCGGGGAGTTGTTGTCCACCCCGGGTCTTGCATGTTTTGGTGTCCACTACCCTTGGCATCATAGTATATGAACCTTCCTACTGTCCTATATAAATTCCATGCTAGTTTTTCCATACTACATGGTATCTTTTCCTTTCCTGCCAGCTTCGGCTGGAGGGAGTGGTGGGTGGGGAGGACCCTTCTTCTTTACTATACTTTTCCTTACCCTTGTAGGTTAGACAGAATAGCAAACTCAAGCAGCCTCGAAAGGACCAGAAGGTCTGTTGCTGTTTGAATGTCCTTTGTAATCCTTTGTATACAGTACTGTACTCAAATATTTGGATTAGGCTGCAGACACCAGGAACAGGGAAGCATGGAACTCTAATTAACCTGTTTGTTCACCTATGTTCTTCATGGGAGTAGTCCAACATATTCTCCATGCACTGTACAGGAATGACAAAATGGCAAATATCAATCCATCCTTGGAGACCTTTGTGGAAGGGTACATAAATTCCCAAAGATTGGCTCCCCTGTAAATGACCCCTTCAGATGCCCCCTAGACCATTACCTGTTTCACTCCTGCAACATCATGGCCTGTCTACGTGTGTGTGTGAGAGAGTAGCAGTTGGCCTGGGCCACGGTAACAGGCTTGATGAGAAGCCCATTTCCGTGTCGGGGAGGGGGGACAAAAAAAAACTTCTGTTGATCACCTCTTCTCTGCAAAACCTTACCTTCTCTTCCTCACCAAAGCCCAAGTATCGGTAACAACTGACCCTTTTCTGTCTCCTATAATTTATTCTCTATCAGTTTCGTGTCAAAGGTAGATTTACAATTTAAAGTTTAAAGTCCGCCAATGAGTGGCAGTCAATGGGACAGAGTGAAGCACACACAAGACTGTATGAAAAACAACTATAGCACACATCACAAGGATGATGAGTGGCCCCGAGACCTCTCCACCCACGTGAGACCCGAGTCAGCTTCGGCTATGGCTGCGTAAGCAGGAGAACTCAGACAGCTGACTCAAACCCTCCACCCCCTGCTCACAGGGGTGGTAACCTCTGGCATCAGTGAAAGATTTTTACTGTGTGTCCCGAGCAAGGACCGAACGCTGGACCACAGAAACTGTAGCCGCGTACTCTACCACTGTGCTAGCCATAGTCCTTGAACAGACTTCCCCTTACACCCTGATCAAGGACTATGTGCTGAGACTGTACTTATATACATAAACAAAGACCTCACTATCTTGTTCTCGTGTTCCTGAACTTGATTTTTTAAAATTCTCTACTCTCTGGCTTCAGCTTACCTGCTACTCAAACTAAATACTTTCCCTAACTCTACTGACTATCCAATATAATTATCTTATATAGTGGAAGAAATTCTATCCGATTCTCCTTTTTCAGAAATCACCATATTTCAATGTTCACCACCTTTAGCTTGCCTCTTCCTTTACCAATATACCTTGTGAACAAGCCTTCATCTTTTCAATCTTTCATGACCAAGAGCAGCTGCTTTATCACTTTACCTGGGCATGTGTGAGAGGATCTGGAATTGTTAGGTGTTCAAAAGACAACCGAGGAAAAAGAAAGTATAAGAGACTCATTGAATGTCTAGCCCAGTGAATGAAAGCCACAGAAGTAAAATAGCAATGATGATACTGAAATATTTCAAAGATTAGGAATTCAGTTCACTGCTTTACATAGAGAGAACAAAGAATATTCAAACTGTAGTTGAAAAACCAACCAGGTGTCAGTGCCGAGTTTCTTGTTGTATGGCTCCAGGCTCTTTATCACTCGCGATATCCCAAACTCATAATTTCCTTTTGCACAATAGAGTGTCCTGAAAGAAAATATATGCTGAAAACTTTTGTTATTAAGAAAGACAAGCAGTTTAGTGCACAGAAATGCAATGTTCAGAAGCAAGATTACAATGTATGTATTATTAATTCTTGTAAATCCATCAAATGTTAATGTACTATACTGATATAATTACTACATATATATTCTAATGTTAATATATTTTTTACTGTACTGTACCTGATAGTGATGACAGGTAGAATAACCTAAAAAATAATTATGTATATTTTGTTATATCAAAAGTTGGGATCTGACCGTAAAACTAAAAGGGGTAATATGTCTGGCTACCAACAATAAGTTCAATATTGTTTATCTGGCAATAAAAGCTACTGGTCCATTATTTCAGTAATGACAGAAATGTAATACACTATTTTGTGTAGTTGGCAATGTATATACAGTACTCGCGAAAAGTTAAGGTCATGGCCCGATAAACAAATGTTTACAAGATTTGCTTTTCATGTAATAGTAACGTAATTATACAAATATAATTTACCCTTGCAAATTAGTAGCCTGTAGTGTTTCCTTTATGCTCTTTGCACCTTCGCAGCCTTCTAGGAACACTCATGGCCAGATTCTGGAGAAGTGAAGGTGGAAATGTATCCCAAAGTTGGCGGATGGCCGACTCTAGCTTGGGTAGTCATGATGTGTCCATGTCGCTTAGCCTCGTTTAAAGTTTTCTTTATTCAAAGTAATTATCGAGGCAATGTCTTCATTCGTTGTTACCCTTCTAGGCATTGTTTGAAAATGTGAGAGAATGAACTGTCATTGAAAATCCATGCGTAAAAACATCTATACATAAAATGCACTCTCCCCTAAATCAAGGCCACCAAGCATACTAAATTTAAACATTTCACTGGTCAGCTAGGCTTACTCGCGTGGTAAGAGTTGCCAGTTGTCACTGGATAACAAATATTTTAAATCTCTCCTCAGAATGCCCTAATACTGTAAATCGATTTGAAGGAAACCTACATAGACCCGATATTACGCAGCCGCCCGACCTTAACTTTTCGCGTGTACTGTACACCTCAAGCTTTCACCCACATCATTAATCAAGTGATGCTTTGATACCTTCTGACAACATAATTACAGGAACAGTCTTGTAATTTTTTTTTTCTGGTTTCTGAGCAGAGTGGGACACCCGAGATAATTTTGTGGTGTTAATATATAAAATGCCACAAATTATCCTCATACACCTGAAGCAAACTTTAGGCTGCTGCTTATGCAAATGACAAAATGGTAAATTACTAAATTTGTTAACTTACCCTATAACTAGATTTACAATACACAAGTGGTAGATCTTCTTATCTGGATCTTCATATGCCAGTTGCTCCTCCTCTTTCTCTATCTTGCGCATTAGTTCTTCAGCTTCTTCATTCTGGCTGGTCATGATGTAAGACACACACAAGTTGGCCAGTACAATGGCACTTACATTCAAGATCTACAAGGAGTGAATAACAGGTTTTTATAAATAATAATTGTAGTGCTGAATTACTGTATGTAATAATTAGTATAGTATAGTATAGTGGCCGAGTGGTTAGTGTTCTGGACTCATAACCTATAGGTCGGGAGATCAATTCCTCTCAGGTGAGGGCCTGAGAATATTTACTCTTCCGATTTGAGTTTTAGGCACTTACTATAAGGCCACCGAACATCGTAAAACACCCTTGCTGGTACCATAATAGCTGCAGTATTTGGGAATTACCCTCATTTCCCTCCTTCTGTGGCTGGGTACCAGTTCGGAAGTCATGACGTGTGTGTGCAAGTAGCAGTTGACCTGGGCCACGGTAATGGGCTTGATGAGGCCTATGTCAAGTGTCGGAACTAAAAAAAAAAAAATATTGAAATACCAGTGGCTCAATTTTTCTACATAAGAGGGTTTTTACCCAACGAATTTCATAAAATACCGGTTTGCTGATAACAAATCATACAATATGAGTATTGTACAGTACAGAATGATGAAATAACAATGTACATAATACTGTATTATGATATTGTATTACAGTATTAGCCTAATTTGCCAGTTAAATGACTGTACTGTATGATTTCATTTATTAATCAACAATATCACCATGAATGGAGAGCAAGAAAAAAAAAATCCACCATTGTGTTTGCCTCTGTTTACAAGCATTTACACTGATGACATTTCCACATATGAACATTACAAAAAAAGGTGTGGAAAATGTACTACTGTATAATAGAAAAGAACAAAGGATGAAAATACGAAATGAGGGAGATTATACAGTACTTCTTATATGTAAAACACTTGCTCTCTCAGCCACTATACTGTACTCTTATAAACATGTTTTAACATTACACTGGTGAAACATTTGGTTTACTAGAAATAGCAGTACTGTACTGATTTAGGATAATTTTCAATTTTGCCTCTTTATAGTGACTAAGAATCCTATCATTTCACCTCACACCACATTCACTCATACAGTATGTACAGTACTTACGTTATCATAATTCTTTTTCACAATAGGTTCGTAGAAACCAGTTGCTTCCTTGAATTTGTTTTCTTGCATGAATAAGACATGAGCAACATTCAGCTTCCAGATGTCAGATTCATTGCAAAACTCTACAGATTTTCTGAAAATCTTCTCCACTTGAGAGTAGTTTTCTAGATCCCAGTATATCTTTGCTTGAGCCATCAGAACTGGGATATACCTGGAATTTCAGATAGAGATAAATTTCTATCATAATCTACCTTTATTAAAGATTTCTCATTTCTCTCTAAGACACTAAACATATAGAAAGCAGAGCATAGAATTAAGTCAGCCAATATGTACAGACTCTTAAAAAAAATTTTAGCACCCCATGTTCCAATACTTTTTGCATTGATCACTGTTATAGTTTACCAAGGAATATAAATACTGTACTGTATATAAGATTACCTTTCCAGGACCTCCTCATATTCATTGACAGCAGTCTTGACCTGATCATCATCATGATTCTGGCGTGCTTCCTGCACCACCTTGGTCAGTTTTCGTAGCAGCTCAATGTGACGTGATCCCAGCTCATCAAACTTGCGGTATGCCTCTGATGCTGCAGTTTGTTGGGTGATTAAGGCATCCAGAAAGTCAAACAAGTGCTGGAAAATGCTGTACATTACATTTCTACACAGAATCCATTCACATGGTAAAGGTAAAACAATAATTATAATGTCACTGCTATAGATGTTTCTGAAAATAGAGCACAGCCTTGCTGCTCATAAGCCTACATAGTTAAAACTTACATACATTTTGTGTCTCAATTGCAGAGTTTTGCACCATTAACTTGGGTATTATACTTTACAGCAAAATTTTCCTCTGTCCCTTGGTCAGATTAAAGTTTTCTCCAGTCTTCAACTATTCCTCATTAGGATATAAGACACCCACAAATCAGGACAAAGAAAGGAAACCTGAGAATTGAGGTTGAAAGATAGAAAACAAAAGAATATACACAAGCTGTAAGCACACTTATTACTGATTGCCCAGGGGGGCTAACACTACTCTCTGTGAATATTAGCAATCCCCCACAGGGCTAGAATAAAGATTGTTGTAGGATCTGGTCACTTTCTAGTGGATTTGACGAGATCTGCCCACATGGATTAAAAATCCACGTGAGGTGAGGTGTACTGTAACCAGAGGCTTTTTTTTCACTGCTTTATGGACTGCCAGCACACAGGGTGCATCATCCCTTTGCATGCAGCAGTCTACTCTTCCTCCCCCTTTATGGTCCCTTCAGGGCTGGTCTCATGGAAGGTGCAGCCCCACTTGTAGCTTTTGTGGTAACTTGGACTTGGGCCCACAGCACTGGCTGTGGGATCAAAGACCTTCCCCCCAATCTCCCTGGCGGTTGGAGGCCCCCAGACTCCCTGGTCCCATTTCCCTGGGATGTGCTTTGGTAGCCCAAGCATATAGGGCCAGCCCCTCCTTTATTTTAATTTGTTTTTTCACTGTGACCAGAGCGTACCGGGGGTCTGTGGGGCAGGATGCCATTCTGCCCCAGGGAAAACAACAACAACAACAATTATTACTGACTTGACTTACCGGTGTCAAATATTTGTAAGTGAGATGAGCATTCTCAGCCAAGACATCAGCTGCCAGGTGATAATATTCATACTTGCAGTACAGTAGTAACAAGTTTCCAAATGTCTCTGGAGGAAATGGATTCTGACCCAAGAGAAACTGCATTTTCTCAAAGCCTTCAGTTGGTTTGGTTTCCATATTCATCAATGCCTGAAGTAAAGAAATCATAGATTAAAACATAACCTACATGCTTTACTGTTCACTCAGATTCTTGTGTACAGCATAGCTGAGGATTGTGTTTATGATATTATGAATACTATATGTGAAGTTATTGACAAAACATATTTAGCATCATAATGTGGTAGTATCTATCTTTCTATCTATAGCTCTGATGTTTCACTCCCTCTCAAATGAATTTATATACATCCCGTAGAATAGGCACCAGAAATGAACTGCATAAGCCAAGTGTGGACCTGACAAATTTGTTTTTCATAAAATCGGACCGGTCAAATTTTTATGACCCTTGACCTGACCTGCTGAATCTTGACCTACAGACCCCTGAGTTTAAGATCAAGTACTGTACCTGCTGATTCGAGACCTATTGTAAATTTATATATTTTTCATTTTTTCATTATTTTAATTCATTTATCAAATACATATTCATTTACTAATTCAAATCACTTTCTACATGTAAAATTAAGAGATCAAATCACCATTTTCTTATCCATCTTTCATTATGAGCATCATGGCTTCCATATGTGCTGGATGTTCCTCTATTATGCTCTTGATTTACTGCATGTGCCAATTTTATTGTACATGTATTATTATCTCTTTCCTTGTACCATCTTAGTACAAAATGCCCTATTTGTCCTGATAGTAAGTTTTGAAGGATTGAATTTACTTTGTTTTATTGAATATCAAAGTTTCTTAATATATATATTTATAGACAATACATCAGGGCAATATACTGTATAATGTTAGGAGATATATTAACAGCATTAAAGAGAAAAATAAAATTAAAAGTCAAAGGTTATAATATGGTATTGCAATATCTGGCATTCCCGTATTGTATCAATCTTACAAAGAAAAATAAAACTAGATGATGACACGAGAAGCTGGAGTGTTGCTCACCTGATTATGAAGAGTAACAGCATCAAGCTCTTCTTCAGACCTGGGTGGCATGTCAGTCAAAGCCTCTCGAGCTGCTTCATCTTGGATGGGTACAGGACACATCATTTACTCATCATTTACAAGTTCTCTGATAAGTCTAAATATAATATCACAATGAATCTTTATCAAATAAAAGGATATGTACAGTAGTGTAATGTTATGACAATGCTTCAAAGCACATTTTAATAAGAAGAGCTTGTCCTTCATAATCACATCCATCTGTGCCCCCTAAAATGACAAATAATAAATTACTGAACAAGTATACATACAGTTCTTCAGTTGGTACTCTATTGCTGCCTTGAGATTAAATGCTTCAATGAGAGCTGTTTCATGCAGAGTGAGAGTGTTGCCTACACTGCGCACTTCGATTCCTTCCGTTGTCATGCCAACACTTAACTCGGGGTGTTCTCGTATTCCACGCTCAATTATATCAGCTGTTAGGGTTACAAATTACAATAAGAAATTGAGAGATATATATTATAAATTAGTCATAACTCTGTTAATTAATGTGCAAAATTGCATCTACAACCCTACAGTGATTAAAAAAAAGTCTGTATTAAAGGGAATCTTGGAAAAAAAAAAAAAAAAAAAAAAAAAAAAATCACTATTAATTCATTCTTTCACCTTGAAAAGTACTGTAGGTATATTATACAAACTACTGTAACAATCATCATCAATAACTAGAACCAGGGATGGAAAAACAAATTTGGCAAACAAAGTGAGGGTCAAAAACACTTGGTAAAATGGATCACACTCACATTCCCCTTTCAAACCTTTGAAGTTTTCAGCTCCCCCTCACCAAAGTCATTACTAAACTGTACAGATAATCACTGTCTTGATCATTGCCCAGGGGGGCTGAGTTTATTCTCTGTGAATATTAGCCATCCCCCACAGAGCTAGAATAAAGATTGTTGTAAAATCTGGTCACTTTCTAGTGGATTTGACGAGATCTGCCCACATGGATTAAAAATTCAATTGAGGTGTAGTGCAACTAGAGGCTCTCTCTCTATTTTTTTTTTTTTTAACAGCTGTGTGGACCACCAGCATATGGGGGTGCATTATCCTTTTGCATGCAGCAGTCTAAACTCCCTCCCCCCTTATGGTCCCTTCAGGACTGGTCCCATGATCGTGCGGCCCCACTTGTAGCTCTTGTGGTAATGTAGACTTGGGCCCACAGCACTGGCTGTGGGATCAAAGACCTTCCCCCCAATCTCCCTGGCAGTCAGAGGCCCCCAGACTCCCTGGTCCCATCTTCCTGGGATTTGCTTTGGTAGCCCAAGCATATATGGCCAGCCCCTCCTCTATTTTAAGTTGTTTTTTCACTGCGACCAAAGTGTACTGGGGGTCTGTGGGCAGGATGCCATTCTGCCCCGGGAGAACATCAACAACAACAACAACTGTCTTGATCACCTGTTTCTTCATGCTTTCATCTGTTTACCTGGACAAGCCAATGACTATAATTTCAATGTCATATTAAGGTGAATAAGGAAAGGGTGCTGAGTCTTACCTATATGTTTGAGGGCAGGAGCATACTGTTTGAGGCGATAATGGCAGAGAGCAATATTGTATGAAAGGTGAGGTTGGTAGCCAGCTACCTGTAAAGCACTAGTGAATTTCTGACATGCTTCCTCATATCGACCCTCCTGTCAAAACAGAATGCAGCAAGTAAGTTAAAGGAAATTTGATGGTTTAATGCATACTACCAGTTCTGATATAATTTAGATAAGCAATGTACAATAGTTTCCCAATAACTTTCATTATGTATGTACTGAATATAGAGTCAACCACTAAATTCTAATGGGGAGCCAGTAAACCTGAAGTATTATTAGCAATTGTATATTGATAATATATACAGTACTGTAGTTACTGCAATTTCAAATACACTGGACCACATTTTCCATATACAGTGTTAAAGTCCGATTCTCCCACCACCCTTATTCCCAACACCATCACCCACACCGCCGCCACCATCCCCATCTCCAACCCCGCCAAAGACTCTCAGTTAGTAATACTGTACAGTGTAGTTTAATGCTAAGGTAGAAAAGCCATTACCATACACTTCCATATTTATGAAGGTGTATAAGTAGATGGATAATACAGTACTGCAATACCCAGAATGTATGGAATGGACCACCTTTAATTATTAATGCATGTAGACTGTAATATAGAACTAAGGTCTACTTTTTATGTACAGTATAATCATCATACAGTGTAGTTAAATCACACATCTCTGCTAATAGGGTATTTTCTACTAACAAAGTGACAGTATAATTTTACATACAATGGATTCACAATAATTATTTCACATAAAAGTGATTGCCATTAAGATAGAATGTTTTTCTTGGACATCTTCACCACCACCTGGAAATATAATGAATCATACAGAGCACTATTACTTTCTATGATGTATCAACAGATAATTTACACTGATGGTAGTATTGTACTGTATATGTGAGGCACTCTGATGTACCTTGTAAAGAAGACAACCATGATTAACTTCAGTATCAGGATCATCAGTAGGACATTGATCCACCAAACTCTTTGCTCCTGGTAAGTCCTCCTCTCCATACTTGATGGCTGCCTGTAGTTTGGTGAGGCGACTGCTGTACTCAGCTGACTCCATCTGGTGTGTCACTTTCATAGCCTCCTCATACAGACAAGCCTGTGTAAGAGTACCCAGTCCATAGTCACTGAAAAAGTGAGGACAAAGAGACACTCCTGTCTCATTTTAGAATTAAGTGAAATGAAATCAGAGATCCCATCACCACACCTGGCAACACACACGGCATCTGTGTACAAGTCTGACATTTGTCTATTAATTCTAAGGTGATACAATGAAAATTCTTCAAGAGTTTATTTCCAGAGACTCTCTTAAGTTACTGATTCAAATACTATCTCAAGCATGACATATGATACAAGAAAATCTGGTAAATACTCAAGCTAATATTCTGTATGGTGCCTTGCAATTTTAGTCCAATACACATATGATAAAACTACTGTATTTCTATTTTCTCATTCAGAGTGACAACTACAAAACTGTTAATCAATTCATAACCTAATCCAGCCTACAGTTGTATACTGAACTCTTAAACTTTAAATCACATTAGAATACCTTACCTGATAGAGAGCCTGAGCATAATAAAGTCGATAGTCCTCAATATCCGGGAAAATGATGGTGAGGTGTTCATAGCAGTTGGCTGCATTAACAAAATCTTGCATATAGAAGTAGCAGTAAGCCAAGAGAGACAGGGCTGCCCGGGACTGAAGTACGAAGCCAAGGGTAAGACAATATTATACTCACAACTCTCATATATAGCTACAGTACTTTATGTACGGTACCTTTGCTTTTAGATATCCTGTACTCTTTCAGTTACAAACTCTCATAAAATCTTCTGTACTGTATAGACTTCATTCCGTAATGTGAAATGTTGTGAAGGACTATTATATTTGCCTATAACCCATGTTGAAGTAATATACAGTACAGTATAAACAGTAGTGCAGCTATATACAGAGTGTCATAGCAAAACAAAATGTTTATTAAGTTCTTGCATTACTTTACTAAGTATGCAGCTATTAAAAATATAGTTTTTAGCAAAACTTTTAGTAGCTAGATTCAGCTTTCTATATTACAGTATACAGTAGTACACCTGTACATGCCAACCTGCTTATTTGTGAGAAATGGAAAAAAATTAATCTAGAGATTTACATTTTAGGCTTTTGATTTTCACATACTGTAATAGTGTACAGCAAATGACAGTAATGTATCACATTAAATAATTTAGATACTATGGGTAGAGTTGGTTGACACTAGTATTATGAATATGTGTAGTGGCAATGAGCATGTAGTTTGTTGGGGTGAGATGGGGAATGTACTGTAATGAGCGTGTATGAAAGAAGTGGTTTGGGTGTGCAGCCAACAGGCAATGAGTGTGGGGTTTGATGACTGGGTAGAGTGTAATACATTGAGGTGGTTTAGACATGTGGAGAGAATGTGAGAGAGAGTTTATACAGAAGGTGTATGGAAGTGAAACTGAAGGGCCTGGTGTGAAAGGCAGACAATCAGCCAGATGGGTGAATGGAGTGGAAGAATACGTGAGAGAGTGTAGGAAAAGGGACATTTGGAAACTTTTTGGCTGTGGCCACTCCCATGACTAAAGTTTTTTGAGGTAGCTAGGCATCAGAG
This sequence comes from Petrolisthes cinctipes, assembly GCA_033782935.1. NCBI lineage: Eukaryota > Metazoa > Arthropoda > Malacostraca > Decapoda > Porcellanidae > Petrolisthes > Petrolisthes cinctipes. The sequence goes on along the minus strand of JAWQEG010003508.1, from coordinate 50,469 downwards.
CTATATTTTGATAGACAGATAGTATTTAGGATAAACATTTGGTGGACACATAACTGTGCTGGCCCTGTCACAGCATCATCACCATATTCTGTGCACTACCAGCACTACAAGATGATCACTCAAATTTCACAGTGGAAGAAAATATAGACGAGGTCATCTGTTGTTCCACACACATAAAGCAAACAGTAATAATGGTAACTTTTCATGCATCTTTACACAAATATAGCAGAGCTGATAATATTCAGGCTGTTAGTACTAGAACTAATATTAATGATGCAGACTGAGGTTCAGCAAGTGAAGTGAAACATGACATTTACCACTAATTGGTTAATTAATACTATATTGGTAAAAATATTAGCCTTATTCAAAACATAAAACTGTTGCATAAAAATAATCATAAGCAAACCACTCTTTAACACATAAAACTGTTAGTGCTTTTGAAAACAAGAGATACTTCAATTGTATATTTATTGTATAGTGGATAAACAAAGGTATATACATTATGTGTGAGTGCATGTTGTAAGTCACAATATTTAACTTAAACTTACTGTTGTCTTTTGGAGAAAAGTAAGCTCCATTAGACGCACAAAACATAAGTCAGGCATGATACAGTAGTTCATTTCATAGAAAAGTAAAATATCAAAATGGTATATGATTACACATTCCCTGTTCATTCATAATGAATAGATATTACAATGTCATCATAATGAAGACTACAGTAATTCATTACATTCATAATAAAATACTATACATGTACATGCAATTATCAATTACCCAAAGTGTTTGTAAATACTGTAATTAAATAATTACAATTTTACAGTATAAATTAGTTACTGAACCTTGGTATTGTATTGCACTAATTAACATGGAACTTTGTCAGAGATGGACACCAATCTACAACATGTCAACAATTACAGTAAGTCAACAGTATATCAATACCGTACAGTACACATCTCATCAAAAACTATTTAAAGCAATTATACATCTATTCATTGTGTACTGTACTGTATAACTGAAATGGTACCAATAACAATGCAAATGTATTGATTGATGTGTATAACTGATACTGAATATATTTCAAGATGTTGGCGATACAGTACCTGGGAACATAGTATTAACTATGGCAATACCAATACATAGTCATTTATATATTGATATATTTTGTACCATACATACTGGATACCAAAGATAATACAATTGTATTACTTGATATGTATAGCCAACATGTGATCTAGATACAGAACTGTCAATCTCTGTTAATAGTATAAGTAATCACTGGAATATACTGCTGATAGGTGCAATGGGGATAATAGCGGTCTTTACACACACAGCAACAGTACTGTACTTACACTTGGGTATGTTTCAATTATGTGATTTAAAATTTGGACAGCTTCACTATAACGTTGCTCTCTGATCTGAAAAAATATAAGTTTAAAGTGTAGCACGTTATCATAAAAGAGGTGAGAGACCTATACTATAATGTTACTTTGCTGTGGTATTCATCTCATTATATTATACTGTATAGTTGTTGAGCCTGTTCTTGTTTACTGTATATACAGCAACAAAAGTGTAACATATAGCCTACCCTTATTCTGGCATTCCTATGTTAATGTTCATCCACATTTATAGCTACATATTTTACCTATCAACTCTGTAGGGATGGATGGATGGATAACTGAAATGACAGAAGAACAGTTGAACTAATAGGATTTAAACCTAAATAGAAGCCTTGCAATAAATAAGTCTATTCACTACCCCAGAGGAGCAGGCTACAACAGTACAAGTACAAATACATATCATAAAGACACTTATATATACTTGTTTTAATTCTTCTTCCTCTCCCAGGCATTGGTTGCTATTATTTCTGTCTGTCTCCTTCTACAAGCTTAATCAGGCAATAATTGCATGTACAGGCAATTAATTAACTGCAGTACATTAGTGGAAAATAAATTAAACAAAAATATTATAATCAGAATGGGAGATCAAAAGAATAATGGATAGAGCCTACTTACCAAAATCCAAAGTTAAAAACTCTGTAATACATTATTACCATTATTACTTATGGTACTGTAGCCTATATCCTTATACAGTATAAAGATAGTTCATGAATAATAGTATACTTTATTACACTTACCAAGGAATATATTGTCTTTGTGTATTCTCCATCTCTTATTTGGATATTCTGAAGCATCATTTTTGTCTTGCCTATGACGAGGAATGACAACAGTAATGCAGTATTGACAATGAACAAGGTCTAGCTTCTCTTGATATTAAAATTACATGTTGTGTATTATTATTAAATTAGGCCTGTTTGAAAACATGAGCTTAAAAGTTGTCATTTGTTTTTTAATGAGTAAATTTTCCAAAGTAGACATGCGAGAGCATTTTAGACATATCATGGTTCTTCCAACTGGTTTTAGTGGGATTCATGCGATTTCAACGACTATTTATTGAAGAAATCTCCTATTTTTGGCTAGACCCCATCACAACAACAGTCTTGGGGGAGAGCCTGGGAATTTGGGGTTTTGGATGGGGGAAAGCATTTGGGGTGACAAAGCAGCAATTATAATAAATGTGAAATTAAAGACATTGAAAACCCAAATCAACTTTTGGAATTAACCCATCTTGGAAATGGGGCATTGCAGAGGAAATGCCATAGACGAAAATAGTCTTAGAATGGTCTAAGTAAGTGGGTAATGAAGGTAGAAAAAACATACGAGATAACGGCAATTCTTTTAAGATTTACCAAATTTTATTTCTCGCACATGTGCACTTTGGAAATAATACCTTTTCTTGGGCCGTATGCAAGAACATTAACTTTATGGTGCCTACGATGGCGTAGTACTGATACGACGGCTCTAATGTTTTTCTATGGAGCCATCGTACCAGACCACCACCCCATAGTATGCACCATGAATATTCGGTATTTATTGAAAGAATTACCGTTTTGTAGCAGTGTTACCAGACCCAGCTAGGTCCCAGTATTTTGGCCTGGTCATTTCCCGTACTTTACCAGTTATTTCCCGGTAGTTTGCCCACGTTAGGTCCTGGTAGGCTGCCCAGGTTAGGTCCCAGTAGTGTGCTGTGGTCTAGGTTAGGTTAGGTAAGGTAAGGTAAGGTCAGGTAAGGTCAAGCTAATTTTAAAATGCCCCATCTTGGAAATGGGGCATTTGCAGAGGAAATGCCATAGAAGAAAATAGTCTTAGAATGGTCGGTAAATATTGAAAGAATTACCGTTATTGCGTACGGTTTTGCTACCTTCATTACCCACTTATCTAGACCATTCTAAGACCATTTTCTTCTATGGCATTTCCTCTGCAAATGCCCCATTTCCAAGATAGGGCATATTCAAATGGGGCATTTTGAAATTAGCCTGACCTTACCTAACCTAACCTAGACCACAGCAGACTACTGGGACCTAACCTGGGCAAACTACCGGGAAATAACCGTGGTAAAGTACAGGAAATGACCGGGGCAAAATACTGGGACCACGCCGGATCTGTCAACACTGCTGCAAAACGGTAATTCTTTCAATAAATACCGAATGGTCTATATAAGTGGGTAATGAAGGTAGAAAAACCGTACGCAATAACGGTAATTCTTTCAATATTTACCCAATATTCTTGAATATGGTCCAATGTTTCACAATACCAACTGTTTATTACTAGTGTGGACACAGATTTTAATAAAGACTATGGAAGGTAAACCTGGCACCACATATTATCACAAATGAACCTTATTATTAGACGCAGCTCAAAGTTTCCGACACACGCACGTCACCACTGTGGAAGTGTGGCCTGGAATGTCAAGTTGTAAACACTATAAACGTAAACACACCGTTGTTATGGTAACCACCGGGGATGGTCTCCTGGCTCAGGCTGAAATACTTGATCAAAGATTTCTATGTCCCAGTTCCTCAAGTTGTTTCTGCCTCATACATAATTGTATAATTTGTATTTCATGCCATGATTACCCGAGTAAATGCAGCTTTTTTGTCGACTACGCTGCTTTTGCTATTGAAATACTGTAGTATTTATAATCTCGCAGGCCACCCAAAATCACGTTACTTTAGTAGGTTAGGTTAGGTTAGTTTAGGGTGGAGAGAGGGTTAGGTTAGTTTAGGGTGGAGAGAGAGTTATGTTAGGTTAGGTAAGGGTGGAAAGAGGGGTAAGGGAGATACAATGAACCAATCATAGACACGCTTACTGAACTAATCAGAGATGTCACTGACAAACAGGAGCCAACAGTCTGCAGACCCTTCCCACATTAATCACTATACCTATAATAGACCATGACCAAAAGCAACACGAATATTATTGAACGAGCCCTTCCCCCAAAATCATGTTACTATACTACCTATAATAGACCATGCCCAAATCCAAAATGAATATTATTGAACGAGCCCTTCCCCTCAATTCATTAATTATAGCAAAGGATTACTGTAGGCCTACTTATCAAAGCCAAATCTGGTTCTCTCATTCTACAGGATCAGTTCAGCAGTCCAGTTTATTAGTGAGAAGCCTGATACTGTTAGTTGTAAAAAAGGTCATGGAATAAGTTAAAATAAAAGATGACTTGGTAATATGTGTATAATACAAGGATACATTACCATAGGCATACAAAATAATCTTCCAATATTTTCTTACATAATGAATGATCCAATAACCTATATGGATGCACTGGGTACATGAATTGTAACTTTCTTAATTATGAACATGCAAGTGGATTAGGTTTTAAGGGGTTAATACACTCCTGTTAAATCTGGAGCAACTGATTCCTCCAAACTATTCCAGGCAACATAACACCATTATCTTTGTTTATCTGGTCCTGTTTCCTGGCATACTTTGGAGGAATCAAGAAGCTCTAATGTACCAAGAGTGTATAACCCCCTTAAATGAACAAAACAGACTGTTTGGGAGTAATTTTAAAGGATATAAATCACAGCTGTTTATAATTTCAACATAGATAATGATAATATATACTGTATTTTTTCCCTTGACTCCTACAGAACCACATACTACTGTAGTATTCCAGCATAAATAATTATTATATAACCCTGGACATTTTTTCACGTAAGCTGAAGCTACATATACAAGGAAGAAGGGATAATTATCAGATATATATCTTCATATTTGTATAGTTTGTGTAGTCTATTTTTTCAAGCAGACTGTAAATTTTCACAGCTGATTCCGAAAAAAGTTAACGATAATTACTTGATCAAAGCTTATTATTACCTTGGTGTTTGAAGTCATACACTCACTTATCGTATACAGTACCTGGTAGAAGTCTCACTTGGAATCAGCTGCGGGCATTTACTATCAACTTCAAAAACAGGCTAAAGATTACATATGATGTGAGGGAAGGAAGGTACGGTATCTCAGTGACATTATACAGGGCTACCATGGGTGTTCTCAGTGCTGGGAGAAGGAATGAACATCTTACATACATAATCCTTAAGAAGTTAGCCAAACTCACAGAGCCATCTTATTATAACTTCTCAACAAATTAGACAATGCTGGCCTTCACACACACACACACACACACACACACACACACACACACACACACACACACACACACACAAGGTCTTCTCTTCTAAGTTCAATCAGTGAACACAATTATTGGACAACTACCATTTCGCTTAAATATGAGTATAATTACAATACACATATCATCAACATTCAATGTGCATGATCTGTGGAATGTATAAGTATGGAACATTAGGCTATTACCCATTAATATGAGTACAGTACTGTACAGTATGCATATACAGTATGTGACAGTACAGTATACATAAATGAGTACTGTATAGCACTTTATATTAATATGAGTATAGTAATTACTCATGTGATTAACATTCACTATACATAGTCAACTGAATGATGTATCATTCTCGTACATTATGCCCAGCTGTGCTACATACAGCACAAATTATATCTAAAAGATGGGATGTACAATATACATGCTTTATTATTGGTGAGAATACCAGTCTATAGCCACTCCTTATCAAGATGTAAAAATATAATAATCTTAAGTAAAATTCCTACATAGTAGTGCTCATTATTTGTGGGTAAACTGGATCATTGGTTTACATTCACATGAACAGTAACATTTAGTAATATAAATATTGCAATTGTCAAGGTTCAATGACAATAAGGGATACATGTTAACAAGCTGGAGGCTATTAATTTTATTCCTCAATATTGACATGAAACAGACCAACATTTACATGTACTGTACAGTATATACTGAGATAACCTCTTCCTTTGGAGGAATCTTGCACCCCCATTTTGTTGACACAGTATAACCCTCTAAAATATTACAGTACTAAACATATAGAACCTGAATGCCTTACTCATTTCATCTGCATCATCCAATTATCATTTCTTTTCAGTTACATTAGCCATCAGTCAAACTTTTCTCTCTTTGAATATGCATAATTATAAATACTGTATATATAAATATCACTCTAGATACAGGGTCTCCCAAAAATTACACAATGCAGGATTGGTGCAGCAGGTCTTGGACATTACAACTCCAACCCTACTACTATAGACTTAAATAAAAGTAGAAAAAATATAGAAATATATGGAATATAAATATAATCTGTACAGTATGGAATTAAAGAAAGCAGAAAGTACAATGATATGAAACTATATATTAATACTGTAAAGCATTTTGCAATTTTAGATGACCCCAAATGGCAGTACTTAATTCTATAAAGCCCTATAAATATAATTTCATTGTATTATTATGAAATATGTTTACAGTTTGGCTGGTGAATTTGGTAGAAGACTAGAGAACTTGAGACCTTTGAGACTTGCTCACTTGCCCACAACCAAACAGGAACCAACAACATATCAATTCAATCCCTCCCACAAACTCTTTAGTATATATCCTGCCGAGGTCTTTTATAAGCCCCTGCAACAAACATCTTATTCAAATGCATAAATGATCAGTGATGGATTGTTTAACACTGCAAAATCAAATGTTTATATAAAAAAAAAGAAAAAAAGACCATTCAGTTACAGCATGCACTAGCAAGACTAAACTTCTTCCTCTACTGTAGTAATCAAATTGTTCTACAAAAAGGTAAACTCAAGTAAATATACAGCAGTTACACAGATGTTGTTTTTATACACTATACAGACTGTACTGTTTTATTTAAAATAATTTGATGTCTCTGACTTTAAGTACCTGTATATACACAGTCAAACCCTGCAATTTGTAAGTTGGCCATTTTCTGATTTGCATATTTGTGGATTTTATTGTGGACCTGTATTTATGTGCAAATTATTTTGGAAGTACAGTACCTGCCTTACTATATATCTGTTCTTTAAAAGCATTTACTGATCTTGTGATGGGTCTGATGTGATGGGTTGTGATGTATTAGGGAATGGGGTGGAGTGCTCGGTATTAGCAGAATACATGTACAGGTACTCTGTTGTGACTCCTAGGAAGTCTGACACATAACCCTTATAAACAGCAGGGGTTGTCTGTACTATATTGCCAAAATTTGCATTAGCAAGGGGCATGCAGATCTTCTTCCAACCTCATCAATCACACTTTATGCAATGCCCTTCACCTGTAACACATACAGTACCATCACCTCTACAAGGCTCACTACAGTCACTTTCACTGGTTTGAGGAAAGTAGTACTGTAACTGTACAGTATAGAAAATTAGCATAGAATTTAAATTCTAATGTATTATGAATGTCTAACAATTGTCTGCTTTTAATTTAGAACTACAGTACTATTAAAACTACAAATGTACATAATAGGGTGCAACAAAATTTTTTACCATACTGTGAACTGTTTATATAACTGGTTAGTGAAGTTTCTCATGCAGCAGTATCCTGGTATGCATGTTTCTGACACTGAATATTGGTTGAGGATGTTGAGGAAACTTACATCATGACAAGAGAAGCAGTGCATTAATATGAACTCTAACTCAGCTCTTGCATGAGAAAATCCTTGACAAGCATCAGATGAAAGGATGTCTCACTCATACAGTATGGGAGTGTTTGGTGATGGTCATGGTAAACAAACAACACTTATTAATATAAAGCTCATTAGGTACATTTTCATCAAACATGGATACCTCACTCAGTTTGTGCACTAAAATGTAAAAATTAATTATGGTAATGTATATACCAGTTTCTACACATAAAAGAATTTGAATCCTGTTATACTATTACTGTACAATCACTTGGAGTAATATCTTATGATGAATTGATCCACATTTAAAAAAACAAAAACTGTCCTACATTAATATTGCAAAACTATTAACTCAACTACACTCATTACTAATGGCAAACCTTTACTAACCTGTAAGTGTCTATTTGTTGTCTTGTCAAGTTTAAAGTACAGTACTGGTCTCCCTAATGCTATTCCTCTGATCAATACGGATACAGTATGCAGCATGTTATATTTTTTATAGAAACAGATACATTGCTATTCCATTAAAATGTTTACATCTCCACTGCCAAAGCAAGAACTCAAACCCACGCCAGCTGGAGCACAATGTATGCTTCACAGTCCTAATCAACCAAAGCTACCATATACAGTAGTTAAAAAAAGGCTCTGAAACATTTAATATGTTCTACAGTATTTGGCATAGATGTGATTCCTATCAATATCAGCAGTGCTTTTCCTTAAGCATAACACAGCATGGTAAGAAGGCAGAAACACTGACTTTGAAATTGTGCAGATTGTCACAAGTCTTTAAAAAGAAGACTTAAGATCTTAGGAGGGAATGTTCTCGACAAGTCACCTTACATTTCTATCTTCATTCTGCAAGAGTCTTATGGAAAATAGTCACTTCTCACGAAGGAGAAGTCGAGTTTCCTGCTCATGATGTGCAAAATGCAAAGAAAAAACATACAGCAAAATAATAGTTACATAAAAAAGATGAACACTTAAGAACATGAATCTGTACATAAGGAATCACTTAGTCACAACCTAAAGGCACAAAGAAATATTCAAATATTGTATGTAAGTATTCAACAAGACTTATTTGTTAATGATTGATAAAGGGTCCAATATTGTCACTTTAAAATTTCAATAGCATACTGTACTGAACCAACACCCAACAAAATATTGCAATAATATATGTGATTTCCACAAATGAAGAAATTCTGAGTTATGTTGACTACAACAGGACCACATTTGCCTATTTACAGTCTTCTTTCATAACCAAAGGTGGAAATTTCCAATATTTGTGAGCATTTTTATTGGAGCATTAGAATTTGACAGTCATGGTTTGTGTACACCGCGGTGGGCGATATAGCTCATCATAACATTCCTGTACCACCAATTCACCTATGTGCAATGTCTTTCTTGCGTTTTGGGTGAGGTGTATGAGTTGGGAATGTTTGGGGCACTGGGTTGTCCTGGCTCAGAGGAAATGCTGTTCCGAAGGCAGATGAGTCCACCTTTTTAGTGGACCAACGGCATCTCTGGGAGGAGGTTTTGAGTTGAAGCCATAGTCGCAAGCCGGATCTTCCTCCAACTCTCTCCTCTCTCTTCCATACGGGGCTTGGCGTATGCTTCTCTTCCTCTTCCTATTCTTTCTTCCTGGCGAGAACTGGTTCTATCCAGAAATGAGGAATTTGGCATCCTCTACCACACCCTGTCCTGTTCTAACTGTCTCTCTTACTATTTCTCATTCCTTCTGGGTAGCTGGCGAGATCACCCGATTGGGTGGCACAACAGGGGAGGCAACTGTTGATGGGTTAATTGACTCTGAGGTACCATTGAGTGGCACAACAAGGAGGCTATGGGTTCGTTGGCTCGGGGTACATGACCGTGAGCCAGTTGTCCCCTCTTCTGTTGCCTTCGACGAAACAGATCTCAATATCTCCCTGATTCACTTTTTGGGGTCCGAGCATCTGCTCAGCTTTGGTCAACCAGACTCAGGACTGCTCCGACAGACAGTCTGGGGAACTACAACAACAACAACTAAAGCTGTAGATTCTAATTACTCCCCCAATACTATAAATATTGGAAACTTATTTTACCAGCCATAAAAAAGGGCTAAATTAGCATCAGTGCAAAAAATACATGAGGGTCTGCCTTACTAATGTGTCCAAGTGCCACAAATGATCAAAGTGTGAAGCTATTTTTGTTTTACCTTTATTCATGTAAGTGTGAATTAGTAGCCTGAGAATGGAGTAGGATATATACATCAAAATTATAATCAAAAGCCAACTATTTTTGCAATAAACCCAAGTGCAGATTTCTGTAGCACTCAGACATCTACAGAAAACAGATCTTCAAATTAAATCAAACAATTCTTTGAGTTCTAATGTTATCATGATATAAAGGATGCTTGAATTTTGTTATGAATTCCTGAGCAAAGTCTGAAATACAGCAACAGCTTAGAACATACCTTATATTTGAGAAGGAATTTTCAAAACAGCCTTTTGCTGCTGTTTCTACACGTTACTGGCACATACAATACAAAAGAGCAGATTGTCCTTCAGTATGTGTCATTCAATACCGTTACGTCTCTTACCCTATGACAAAACCCAGCAATGCGACAAATTGAGTATCAACTACATTCACAAATTTTAATAACTAGTGAATGCTTCATATCATATCATTGATTCATAACTCATGTCTTAGGGACAACATCATAGTGACAGAGAACTGACTACACCACGTAGTCTCCCTGGGAAAGAAGTTACAGTCCTCATAAGTTTTCTATGAATCCATGTACAGCAAACCCTCATTATCCACTGGGTTGGTAATGTAGCAGAGCAATAAATGCTTTTCCATCAGAGGTGTTCTCAACTTCTTAGCTTCGAGATTTATTATATGACAGGCCTGGAGTGGAATACGTTAGGCCTAGAAAATACAGTGCATACGGTAATAACAATGATAACATATACAATACTGCATCATCACGTACAGCTGAGGGTGATTAGTAATTTCAAAATAAGTACAGTACTAATTAATCATTCCAAAGTGACAATATCAGTGAAGTCATAATAGTATCATATATTTGTATTACTACTGTATACTCTTATCCTATGTAGCATGAGAAAATATATATTAATATTATGCTTTGGTTTCATTACAATCTTAAGGGGGAAGTCCACCTTTCTAACTTTTACAAAAGTAATAAAAAAACAGACAGAATAATCTATATCCATGTGTTTAGTAAAATATGAATGTACTTTATCACTTGATATTTATCAACAAAAATAGCATTACATTTATTTATTTACAATACAGTATCATCCAAGCTGATCTATACTACTGTAGATGGCTGTTAAAATTTTGTTTTGTTTAAACTCGAGCTAGTTTATCAAAAGATTACTCCAACCTTATCACAGATCTACTTACACAAAGAAATGGGGCATCACCTTCATAAACCATTTCATTCCAACTCAATATCCCATATACTGTATGCCTTTAATTATAGTTTTTGACTTGAAGGCAATGACCATGAACCAATGTGAGAACCAATTTTTAGTAGGTGCAGCTGTTTGGGAAAAGATATATATAAATAGAAACACAAACTTTCTCAAATATATCATACGATACTGAAGTAGAGAGTTTTTTGGTCATGATCTGGAGGAATTATTAGCTTTTATTTCTATAACAACATTCTAGACCACTAAATACTTGCCAACAGATGGACACAGGTTGTACTGTATACTGTATTGTGGTTTACATTACTGTCACACACATGCTTTACACTTAAAAAAACTGACTTTCTGTTATAGAAAGATGAAATACCTCAACAAGTGGAGATGTCTGAAACCAATGATGGGATGAACTTTAAATTAGTTAGCAAAAGACACATCCAAAATTAAGAAAGGTGAACTTCTCCTTAAATATATCACTGTCTGTGCACAGAAATGTATATTAATGTGGCAAAAACAAACACACTTGGCAATTTTCAACTTAATTATTTTCTTCAGTCACTGGGTTTGCACCTTAACAACAGACTAGTAAAGTATATATATAATAAATCACAGAAATAAATGAGCCTTTCATTCTGACCATACAGCAATCATCAAAACAACTTGCCTTAACCACCATCCACAACCTCAAACATGGAAAAAATATTTACCGTGACTCCATAGTGTCTGCAATATCTGACTCACGCTACATATGTATAAGATGATAATTATTTTGATATAACACTCACTTTTCACAGAAGGCCATATACAGCTTTTTCTTCATGGTAGAGCGATGAATGACTTGAAAGTTGAAACTATGAATATTTTTATCAGATATGGAATATAGTAACTTTTGAGAATATCAAACATGATAAAGATAAGTATGAATAATGTATAGGTAGATCCAACCCTAAAGCAAATGTAACTCTGCCATCAGTATTGAGGAAGAATTTCTTGACTGTTATTATAACTTGTTAAGTAAAGAATGATATGCTTCAGTGCTTAATACTGAAATTATAATGTAGTCATTATGAGTATTAATTACTCCTTCCCAATCCACACCCACTCATTATGACCTTTGGCAGCTGGGTGATTACAACTTAAGCTCACACCCAATCTCTCATTTCATATGTTAGATACAGAAAGTATTCCAAGTTCCAAAGATCATTATGTTTTGTGGGAAGAATAAAGGTGAACTTAATGTTTATGACTGTATTCACAGTGCACCATAATCTAAATGATATGCTTATTTCTTTTTACAAGCTATATTATAGTCATAAATAAATGAATGCTTTAGTTGCATGTCTGATAAACTGGCAAACATCAAAATTGAGTACTGTATCTATAGCAAAATAATACACTATGATACTGTAAATCCATGTAGTATTTCACTCAGATCATTACCAAGAAGTTACAAGTTTAGTTTAGTAGTGTTAGCATGCTGGCAATACCCAAATACATGTACAGTACAATTAAATATCATATTCCATACAGTACTAAATACAGTAGACACAGTCTCCAACTATAATGTCAATAATATCAGCAGTGTGCTTGTCAAAAATCCCAAACTTTTTCTGCATGCTACATGTATAACATTGTCTCCACATGATGTGCCACATAATGATACAGTACTTGTAAGTGGAGAGGAAGGCCTGGTAGATGTATGTACTTGTAAGAGCACACACACTAAGACTGGAAACAAATTTCCTCATACTTATACATGGCCACCACTAATGAATTAATAGCGGAGTCAAAATATTCATTGGAATGCCAGAGTTCTTTGCTGTGACATACAGTACAGTAGTTTATCTAAGTTTGGTTGATTACGGTGCATTTTATGGTCAAATGAGTTAAGGTGTCTAGTAATGTGGCCAATCTTTAGTCTTCATGAGGCAGATGGGAAGTTTTCACTTGTGATGTATCTAGAGAAGCAATACAGTTGGTTGACTACCTTCCCGTAAATAACCTGTCTAAGATACTTACCCTTGGACTCTTCAGCCCTATAGAGGGCAATGTGAGACAATGGTGTTACCTATTATCTTTACAAATACATTCTTGCAAAGGTTTGTCTTGCTTAGCTTGTTAGCACATATGGCTGAATGGATGTAAACAAATTTGGGTAAGTGACACAAAATCACAAATAGTGTTAAAAAGAGTGAGCACAATAATAGTAAAATTAATTATCCTCAGAGCAGAAACAAATGCTCACACACGTTCCGGACATTAAATATGGATCAGTGTAAGTACATAAGGGAGACGACTTACGTGATGTCAACATACAACAGAGTAACAAGAAAATTTGTTATCCTATTATCTTGATGGATGGCAATGATAGATGGCCAGAATAACAAGTATACACAGCATCTGCACATACATTCATACATCAAGATGAGTCTCTATGATGTCTAGACAAAATAGTGAGGTAAAGTGAAGATCATAATGCATTTCACAGTGAAAAGTTAAATTAACAGGTTAATTCAGCATCTGTTGCGTGGAAGGCATGGGTGGCAGACAGTTGTGTCAACAGAAACACCTCAAAGGAAAAAACCTCTACTTAGGTGACCAAATTTCATACAAAAAAGCTGTTTTAACTCAAAGGTACTTTCAGAATATGGCATTTCTCTTAACATACTGTATACAGTACTTTACCACGAGGCATCTACAAACACACTGACACAACCATCTACTCCCATACTGTCGAGACTATAGTTGGTTGTACAACACTGCTTACATGAACCTGATCACACATCTGACAACATGGTGAGGGAACAACTTCCATGACAAATCCTTTATAATGACACTGAGGGCTGGCAGATGCCATGAAGCAAAATTAGTGGATGGTCTAGTTGTTGGGGAGAGGGTGAATATTATATATGATTGCTGCTGCTGCTGCTGCTGCTGTTGTTGTTGTTGTTGTTGCTAATGATTACACAAGTATCTTTTTACTAGGCTGGTCATTTAACTGCTGGAGGCTGTGGGTAGGAAAAAGAAGAAAACATTATCAGTCAAATATTGCAGCATGACAATTAAGACTTACATTAGTCTACCCTTTGAACTCCAAGTCACCCAGAGTACAGTCAATCATCTGATAATGCAGCAATTCTTTACCCAAACGGGACTGCCTCAGACATGAATTACATTGTTGGGACTTGAAAACCCTCATTCTCTTCTGCAGATCAGCTCAAACTTCTTCATTTGAATCATTAACCAACAAGAGACATTACTGTATTACTATGGAGAGATATTAATGATTTATTTTCCCCTTTTAGCTACATTATTATTTCAGAAATTATACTGCTAAATACAGTAACTTAAAGTATCATGAGTAAATGCCAGTGATAATTAATGTCCAGTTTTTAATCTAATATGTTTTCATATAAATTGAAATATGAACTGGAACCAATTACCTTAGTTCGAAAATGACAAATCCTTTTCTTCTACATACTGAGAAGCAGAACTACTAGAAGGAATTATGTACACCAACATACAATTTTATACTGTATTACAAGTACCATACTAAATGTACAGTCAAGGTATAAAGTTCTGTTGTCTCTCTAGTTGATGGAAATTATGAGAATGAAGATATCGTGAATGAGATATGATCATTTCTTCTGTTTCACTGTAAAGTAAATAAAGAAAATAAAGGTCAAAAGAAATAATAATGTCTTATTCATGACAACACTACACTACAGTATTCTCAAAGTTCACCATCATACCAGAGAGGCAACAGAATTTTAGACTACGAACATACAGTATAATATCCATGAAAACTACAGTACAGTATAAAATATAGAAATAGGAGAAACAAAGATGTCAAGTGAGAAACCGTATTGGATGTACACTACAGTATACTAAAATGCATCATAATGGTAAGATACTCACCTACAAACTGGCGAGGTAAGGGCTGGTTGGGTTGTGTGCGTCCCATCATACCAAGAGCACCAGGTCGAGATAGAAGACTGGCTGGACCAGTGCGGATTGGTTTGGCTGTAATGGCAAAAATTTATGTGACTGTAAGTGTTGGGTCTGAGCAATTTGTTAGCAGTACATGTATATTGAATTCCTTGTTCACCTGCAAGAGGTTAAGGGAGTTGTTTCAAGTTGGGGAACTGGAGGGCTATTGATTCCTCCAACCAATGCTACAAAGCAGATTCTCTACTCACATTATGAAATTATTTGTTTCCTGCTATAGTCTGGAGGAATCACTAGCCCTTCTATTATTCTCCCACAACAAATGATTGCCTTAAGACTCAGTACATATATGATCTTCCGAATTATGCCCATATTGAATAGAGCCTAAAGAAAATTTAATATAAAGTACCAGAAATCTGATTCTCTGAGGCATATTTACAGTACTAACTAGAAGGGCATTTAGAGACCTAAAACCTCTACTAAGACCATGAAAGTCTAGGGTCAGAGCCCCATGTACCCAAAATTATGCCTAGGCTTTACCAATCATAATCAAAATTTATTTACTTCTTCCCTGGTGCAATAAGTTTTGTGAAACTCAGCTTATAACTTTACGATTATTATTAATATTTTGAGTATTTTGAATACAGTATTATTAAAGACAGCCTGACAGACAAACAGTGGGACTGAAGCCTTCACTTGTTCACTACTAATCGCCTTCAATATCTGACAATATCTTCTTGATGCATACTCAACTTGCTTACAAAATATCTTGAAATTAGTTAAAAAAATGTTTATATTTTGTTGACAGGCAGATTTGAAAATAAAAAGAAGGGACATTTGTCGTCATAATTCCGCAGGCGGAGCAGCATTGAACTCGCAGCCTTGAATCACATCAACACTATGTACAGATGCGGACCACAATCTCTATCCCATCTAAGTCAAACCATGGATGACACCCCACCCAAACAATCATGAAGTCACACATATTTTAAACCAATGGAAGAAACCGCCTGCTCTAGGTCTCGGGCTTTGGTTCTGGTGGGTTAGAGATTATGCTGCACGACTGTACCTATGTTCTTTAAAACATTGGTGAAATGTAAACATTAAAGAAGCCTGAGTTCTAATATGATGATTCTGTGCAATTCCTCTAACTTAGCACTCACACTTCATTATTAAACCTAAGACCTACCAATATGTGCTCCTTGTCCCCTCCTGGCAAGATTCTTCTGTCTGACGGCCTCCTTGATGCGGTCCACTTCATACTGGTAGCGCTTGCGATCCCTCATGGCACCTTCTTTAGCCTCCTTCAGGGCTGTCTCCAGGGCCTGCCGAGAAAAGTTTGGGGTCAGTGTCAACACTATAATATTTACTGTACTGTACATGAGGAAAAGGAATAAGCTGGTAAATACTGTACATAATACAGTTCATACTGATGAGTGTAATGAAAACTTAATAAGAAGTGTTACCATCATTATGGTTTATGACAAACCATTACATGTACCATAACTTTCTTTCAGGATTACAGGTTGTCTTCCTTTTCCAATCAAATTATACTTGCAACCCTTGAGGAAGTCACTGAAGATTCACAATTCTAAAGGGCTTCCAGTGACTGAGACAACAGTACAGTACAGTACATACTAATACAGGTAAAGCAAGTATCCAGTCCCAGGGGCTAAATCTATACCACACAAAATATGATAAATGCCATATGGCATGAAAGTATTAAAGCTGTTTTCTCTATTCTCCTGGTCATTCAGACACTATATACTCATATATATATAAATAAATAAATAAATATATATATATATATATATATATATATATATATATATATATATATATATATATATATATATATATATATATATATATATATATATATATATATATATATATATATATTTATTTATTTATTGGTATAGTGGAACCAGCACAGCTATATATATATAAAATTCAAGATTTAAATGGCATAAAGGCTAGAATGTGGAAAGGTGAGAGAAAAAAAATATATATATAACCTGTATATATACTGTATACTGCATTTTACCAATACAATGCAATAATAAAAAAACCCTGTGAACATTGTTAACTTTGAAAAATGTGGAACAGACTGATACTACAATGAGGTTTGGCATGGATGTTTGGGAATAAATATTCACTAGTTGGTTATATACGGTAAGTGTAAAGACGCTGAAACAACATCTCGGCTGGATGTTATGGTACAGATGAATTCAATGTGACATTCATCTCTGCATCATCAATCCTCTTCGGTCATGTTGTGTGAACCAGAGAACCTGACTTTCGTTTTCGAAGCAACTTCACTTAGAAGGAGTAGGAAATGGGAGATGTTGGGATGGAGAGGGTGTTGGAGAAGAATACAATAGACTCTTTGAATCCATGCATTGCTTTTCTCATTTACACACATCATAGGTGAAGAAGACTGAAAATACCGAGTGATTAATGCAGAACTGGAGCCAACTGTATAATGTGAAGGTGTGGGTGGAGACAGGGTGCAAGGAGGCCCGTACATCCATAGTCTCACCTTCACCCTGCCCATGGTGGCCAACAGTCGCTCCTCAAGAAGCAAGGGCATAGCGGAATGGGTGTTGCTGTTGTTGGTGGATGGCGTAGGGGGGTGCAGTTCGTCTAGTCTCATGTGCCCCCTTGCCCCTTCACCTTTTATCTACAGTGGTGGAGAGAAGCATGGCAACACCCCTTTTGGTTTTTAGCAATATATTACAGGCACCATCACATCTATAGTCTCACCCAGAATATAATATAGTAGTGAGTATTGTACAGCATTTGATGCCCTCTTTTTACTTAATTGTCATTAAGTATACTACCATTCAATATAAAGATTTGGCTGTGCTGAGAACTAAAATTCTTGTGTTTAAAGGCATAACAGTGAGTAAAAGATGGATGTTTAAGTACAGTACCAATACTCAGTGCTATCTCCATGCAAAATTAATCTGCACAATCCACAAGGAAAGGATTTCAGGTTGTTATCAAAGAAGAAACTCAATCACTGTAATATCCCAAGCAGGCAGATTACTCACTGGATTATGATGGCTATCACATTCTCTTCTATGTTACACAAAAGTTTCGAAGAGTGTAGTACGGTATATTCAGTGACTACTTATGTACAATTGCTTTCTTTAGCTGAAGAATATTGAAAAACTACAGAGAAACTATAACAAGGAAGGCACAGAGAGTAGGTACATAATTATATAACATGTACATTTATTAAGGGTGTTGCCATCTTCACCTCCATTCATCATGACAACTGCACATAAGGCTAGACATTTGATCATATGGTTGATCATAATCTTTTTAACAAGATATTCTTAGGAGAAATGACCAAGATCTTGACCACTAAAACTCAGTAGATGGCAGCAACAGTTCTCAATTCTTACCTGACAGTTCAATGTTGTCAATATTACCTCAATGTGAGAGGAGCTGTGTAACTGTTTTAACCATCAGTTTTACTCCATTCTTAATGATTACTAAGTACTGTATTATCTATTTTCTTAGCTGACAGTAGATTTCTTTAGTTTAATAATATCATATGATTGGTCAAAGCTTCCCACCCAAGTGTCATGACACACAAACAAACCAATCCAATGCAAAATAAAGTTTCTTATGATATTGGCTGTGAAATTTACTCTCAACAACAACAACAGACAAGTGTGGGGTATACAATAGGCAGTTGCACTATAAAATTGTCATGAATGCAGAGCAAATTCTGCCCATAATATGTATACTGGGAGTTACATGATGAAATACCAAAAGAAACACCAAATCTAACCAATAAAAATATGTTCAACTGTAAGTATTAATTCATTTGATACAATATTTCACTACTTAAAACTCATTAACATGAAATGCTTGGCTCAGGAAACAAACACTTAGGCTGGACTCCCACATGCGATTATCCGTCCCGCGACGCTGAATGTTGCCAGATATATCCAGCTAATCTGACCATCGGCCGATGGTGAGAGCGACAATGGGCGAAATTAGGGTTCGAACGACCTTTCGAACGCAGGTATGGCGGCCGTCGATCGCCTGAGAGGATGGTTCGAGCACCATCGCCCTGCCAGCTAGCGAACGTCTAGCGAACGTCTATCGAATGTCACGATGAATGGTGGGAACATGGTGCTGCAATGGAAAACATTTATCGATAACATAGCACGACCTCGGCGACATTGTTCGAATATGCGCATGCCCATCGATCGCCTGTAGATCGACTTACGATAGACGTTTCCATCGACAGAAAATTGTGTGCCTGGTGTATATAAAAATGGGGGCACTGATCCAAACCCTTGCCATTCATTCATTTCCATTTGACTGTAACCCTTTCATTCATTTCTCACCTTTTTCATTTGACTGCAACATATTAATTCATTTCACACCTTTTTCATTTGACTGCAACATATTCATTCATTTCACATAATTTCCATTGGACTGCAACCTTTTCATTATTACCATTTGACTGTGTAACCCTTTCTTTCATTTCACATCATTTCAATTTGACTGTAACCCATTCATTCATTTCGCACCTTTTTCATTTGACTGTAACATATTAATTTATTTCACACCATTCATTCACTTCCATTTGGCGGCAAGGGGGCGGCAGTAGGGGCGTGGGGTGGGTCCTGAGAATTCCGCGCTGTGTGGATGCCTCGTGCTCATTGACTGTAGGTCCCACGTGGCCGTCTTATATAACACTCGAACCTGGCAGCTGGCTCACACACACCGTGCTGGGTGACGCGCGAAGATTTTTGTCCCGCAAAAAGGAGCTCCAAAAGTCACTCTAACGAATTTGGGCGAACGAAAGGGAGCAAGCCATAGAGCGACGTAGCTCTTCAAAAATCAAACGTCGATCGAAGCGTCTAGTCACTAGTGAATGCTTTGTTTTCAGAGTCGTCCCGCGAACATTTAGAACATTCCAAAATGTTCGCGGGACCTCTTTCGTCCCGCGACGCCCCATGCCATCGTGCGCATGCTGGCGAACGATGTAGGGAATTTTTCGTGAACAAAGTGATCGAATTAGGAGATGCCGTCATGGTGTATTATATTTCTGGAAGTATCTGGCAAAATTCAGCGTCGCGGGACGGATAATCGCATGTGGGAGTCCAGCCTTAATCTGAAATGAGCTCAAGCAATGGTATAACAGGTAATTGTTTGTATGTAGATCTCTAGGGACCAATTATTTACTAAATTCAACATGTATTAACAAACTCCATGTACAGTACAGTACTATGACACCTGATCCTCTGTTGCAAGGTTAGAAACAAGGTAAACTACATTGACAATATGATATGCATGCTGAATTACTACTCAAGACTTCTGAAGGGCCCTAATAACTTCTCTGAATAGAACATCATACCGGTATATACAAGGGCCATCTCTGGTGGTAAAGAAATTTTCCACAACTTCTTTACACAGTACTCGAGCAAGGGTAAGGGTGAATTATACAAAGAATAAGTGATAGTCCAAATCATACTGGTACATGAATAAAAAGGGGATTCAGTGCTTATAGATAATGTGCAAAATATAAACACAAATGGAAAGGTGATTGACAAACCTCCTGCTTGTGAATTATAAAAGTTATAAGACTGCAGCAACCCTGATACAATACAATAAGGAAGGATGCATGTATTATTCTACTTAGGATAACATTTTCCTTTGTGTATTCTTGGTATAATGAAGTCTACAGTAATTTCACAAGTATATAGTGTACAAAGTAAAGGTACCAGACTCTGTAGTAAATTATTGTGACTGAACCCTAGGGCAATCTTTACCCTTAAATGCTGATAGAAATCTCAAGAGTCTGAGAATCTGTTACAGTTTAAGCTGATGTTTTTTTTGTTTTGTTTTTTAATAATGGAGTGCTGGAGAAATAGATATACTGTACCTGTACAGTACAGTCTGCGCGAAAAGTTAAGGTCGGGTGGCTGCGTAATATCGGGTCTATGCAGATTTCTTTCAAATTGATTTATTAGGGCATTCAGAAGAGTGATTTAAAATATCCGTTATCCAGTGACAACTGGCAACTCTTACCGCGCAAGTAAGCCTAGCTGACCAGTAGAACGTTTAAATTTAGTAAGCCTAGTGGCCTTGATTTATGGGAGGAGTAAATTGCCTTGATAATTACTTTAAATAAAGAAAACCTTAAACCACCAGAAATTGCAGATAAAACTGGGATTACGTCAAGTGTGGTGAGGAGGTGGGTGCAACGTTATTGTGAGGGAGGTGAGGCTAGCTTACCCCGCCACAAACCCAAGTCATGATGTCCCAAATTAACCACTCGCAGGACTAGGAGCATTCTTTCTCGGCAAGTTAGTAATCGCCCAAGACTGACAGCAAGACAACTTAAGGAAAGCAACTCACAATTATTAGGAAATGTGGCTATTCGTGCAATCCAAGATGTGTTACACAAAGACCTTGGTTACCGCAGTTACCGTGCCCACCGTAAGCCATTATTATCCGCCGTACACAAGCTTTAACGGCGTCAATTTGCAGAAAAGTATCTAACTTAGAGTGAAAACGACTGGAAATCGGTACTTTGGAGTGATGAAGCTACCTTTTCTGTTACTAGGTGTAGCTACAAGAAAGTGTACCGTAAGCGTGGTAGTGATCCGTAAGACCCCCGCTACACAGTCAAAATAGTGAAACACCCTGATTATGTAATGGTATGGGGTGTTTTACTTATCATGGGAAAGGAAAACTTGTACTCTTGCCCAAGAACATAAAAATCTATCAGGATGTGTACTATGAATTATTGAATGGTGTTAGCTGACTCGTTTGAAAAAAACACAAACCACATTTTTCATGCAAGACGGGGCACCGGCTCATACTGCCCGTAGTGTTAAAAATTGGCTCCAGGACTGTTGTATTAATTACTTTAATGACTGGCCAGCAAACAGTCCAGGCTTAAATCCCATTGAGAATTTGTGGGGAATAATGAGTACGAAACTACGGGACATGGACATATCATCACTATCCAAGCTGGAGTCCGCCATCCGCCAACTTTGGGATACATTTCCACCTTCACTTCTCCAAAATCTGACCATGAGTGTTCCTAGAAGGCTGCAAATGTGCAAAGAGCGCAAAGGAAACACTACAGACTACTAATTTGCGAGGGTAAGTGTTATTTGTATAATCATGTTATTATTACATGAAAAGCAAATCTTGTTAACATTTGTTTATTGGCCATGACCTTAACTTTTCGTGCGTACTGTATACTGTATGTACTTTTGGGAAATACCTGGAGATATAGTCCAGCAAAAGGTGGGTACACTGGCAGTAGGACAGTGCCATCCACAATAAAAAATAACTCATTAATTATAAGCTGTATAGTACAATGACCAGTTCCATGATGGGCAACTCCTGGGAGGAAGTGAGCTCTGGATGGACAGAAAATTGTGTATGGATTTTTGATATTGCAAGAGTTTGCAGCTTCAAAATTAGCCAAAGTTATTGTGTTGTACTGATTATTTGAGTAGAGTTTGAGATGTGAGTGAGACAACAGAACCTAGCTGGAGATACAATGCCAGAGGTACTTTGTGTCTATCAACTTGAGGAGAAATCATACCACACAACAATGAAAATGATCATACTGTATAATACAGTAGTTTTACATAGAATGTAGGCCTTGAGATTACAGTAAAATGAGGGGTGATATGGGTAACAGCTGAGGTGACTTTGAGTGTACTGGGGAGGGGCACAAAGAAACAGTTTCTAGCACAAATGTAGCCACAGAAATTAATCTATTCTACAACAGCCACCAACACACTTTACCAATCCATTCCAGATCAGGCACCAATGTACAGTACTAAAGAGGTCTACTAAGATTTTTATGAATAATAACATTACCTAATCTGTCACATAAGAATGACTGCATTGATTATCAAATATGACCCACCCAAATTTGTAAACTGATAAACCGTAATCATCATCAGCTAAGAGAAATAACGTCAAATACAACATTAGTACTCTATAATCACTATTCATAATTTGGGGTCTCATGGGGTGTCCAAATGGAAAATACAACACCACAGTTACACATGCAATAGTCAGGAGTTTTCACCACATTCTCATGATATCCAATTCTACACTACTAGTACCAGGGCAAGGGAACTAAGTGTATAAAAGTGTTCCCATGAATCATATACTTTGTACTATATTATGTGAGCAAAAAACACTAGTAACTTTGCAAATTTCCAGTGACATAGTAGCCTGTGACAAGAAGTACCCTCAAGAAGACTAGTACAATTTATCGAAAGTAAACTATCATCTACAATACCGTAATCTATTTGCATACTACAGTACTGGTAATGGATGACAAGTGTAACTATTATCTTATAACAGCACTACCACAACAGTCTTCCTTAGGATCAACTACAGTACACAATGACCAGTTTACATTTTATTTTTAATTG
Source organism: Petrolisthes cinctipes (assembly GCA_033782935.1). Classification (NCBI taxonomy): domain Eukaryota; kingdom Metazoa; phylum Arthropoda; class Malacostraca; order Decapoda; family Porcellanidae; genus Petrolisthes; species Petrolisthes cinctipes. The sequence continues at coordinate 26,704 of JAWQEG010003508.1, read as the reverse complement.
GCTGGTAATGATCTTGTAAATTCTTTATATTTTGACATGTAGAAGATCATTGTTCAGTGGTTGTGTTAATGCAGTAATGCCATATAGCCTTATTAACCTGGCACACTACTGGAATGACATTATTGGAATGAACAATGAAATAGTAACAAAAATCCTATTTGTGGGTCAAACTACAGGATGAGAAAATGTAAGCAAAGATGAGACAGAATTAATATCATATAAAGTTTCACTACCGTACTGCTGGATGAAATTAGTGAACAGAAGAGTGACAAAAGATATTATATCATATAGGACTAGTGGATAAATCTATGAAATATATATATAAAAATAGATGAAGAATACACCAATTCAAATTACAGATTCAATATGAAAACTAATAAGTGGACTATTATTTAGGGCAAATAAAACATCACACCAGCAAACACATGAATGAACTAACAGAGAGAAACAAGAAAATCAATCATCTGTCCAAAGTTAGAACCTGATAAGTAAAATGCTAATAATCAACAAAATACACCAATGCTGTAAATTCCTAATTTCATGAAAACACAGAGAATATGATACCAAAGTAGTGTAAATCATCAAATGTATCCAAAGAAAACACAAATTCTTACAGGCAGTGTACACCAAATTTCCAGCACTGTGAAACCAGAACGAGTTAACCATCAACCCACCTTGACACGCTCCATGGTGGCTCTGAGTCGTTTCTCCAGCTTAGGCAACTCACAGCGGAGGTCAGCATTGTCCCTGACCAGCTGCTTGTGGACTTTGGTTAGTTGATCCAGGTTGTTCTCAAGGAAGCTGATCTTCTGCTTCTGGGCCACTGAGCCACCTAAGATATCCTCATCCTCACCGGCCACAGACTGTGGAGATGGTAATATGTTATTTCACATAGCAATAAACCCATGTTATTCACAATGCAGAAATACAGTACAGGTACATGAATATAATAGGCATCCTGTTTCTTAGTTTCTCCACCTTAGAGTTCCTCTTTCCTCCTTCACTTTTGTTTCTTAAACAGAAAGATGAAGTAACATAAGTGAAGCTGGAGAAAATTGACACCAATTCATCTTTACAAAGAGAGGTGTCTGACTGCCACATGTACAAAAGTAGTAAGCAATTCCTTAATGTTGGCATCACAGAGGATTAGACAGGAGTCAAAATGATCTTCAGTTTATAATTATATATCATATTAAAAATACAGCAAGTTTAGATATAAAAGGTGTTATTAAATGATTGCCCCCCCTTGCTCAGGCTATTCTAAAAGAGTACATAAATGAAATTCATATTAATGTTCAGAGACTTTGCGAACTTATACGAACAACATGTGCTCACAAACATTGAGGTCAGGTGAATTGCCAGGCCATTCGTCATTTCCGAAAAAGTCGATCTCGTTGTTTTTGAGAAGGCGTTGAGTTGCGATGGCCTTCAAGAAAGGCACTTTATTGTGAAGAAATGTAACCTCTTGCACAATCAGAACACAGGTAGGGTCTTTCACGAAAGGAATTGCATGCTAAGAGAGAATCACAGATCGAAAATTGGTTCTGCGTGGCTTGATGATCCAGATTAACATCTTGACTGAAAACATGATGAACACACCAACGCAGTCGACTTGATAACTTCACAGCACCCCTCTACATCGGGAATCTCATCAGGAGTCTTCAACTATATAACAGTCATTTTGATAATTTGGTTTCCAAGTAATGTGAACGAAGAATTCGTCACTCACCACAAGGTGCAGAAAATCCTCCTTCGACCAATCACGCAGGAAATTGCAAAACCAAAGACGATCCTCAATGTTCAGCTCCGTCTTTCGAGGTTTGGCTAACCTATGCCACGGTTTTAAACCTCCTCAATCCCTCAGCCGGTACACAGCATGGCAACTGACCTGTTTGTTTTGAATGACAAGGATTTCTTTAGCAACTTTGTAGCAACTTTTCTTCTGATGTCTTGAAGCTTCAAGGAAGATTAATTCCTGAGACAACTATTCATGCTGGCCACCGCGAAACTCAGTCTCGCAGTCTTCGATGGCTTTCCTCCAATTTCTCTTCACAAAATCCTCAGATCGCTTAAGCCTCAGAACAATCCACAAATGAATGATAACCCGCATCATAAACCTCATGGAATGTCACTGCACAGATGCGATCAAGGTAACGCTTCTCAGGATCTTTCAAAATAGAAGAAGCCATGCTAACCAGTGGACAAAGAGAGATATAGATGTAGATTATAAAGGAAAAAACCTGTCTCTCGCTGCTCCCGTTTATGCTGTGCAAGGGGGGCAATTATTTAATTACCCCCCTTTACAAACCATTCCTTAGTGTCTGAAAGACTGTCCGGGAATTTGGGAAAGTATTAACATAGTGGCTTATTATTGCCTATTATAGTATGGGTAGTACAGTACTGTACTTTACAATTCTGCTATATATCTTTGACTGAAAAAAACTAACTTCTAAAGTGACTGTATTAAGTTTAACCCTTAATTCAAGGGTGTAGTATAATTTTGACACTAGCAACAAGTCTGGAGCATCACGGGTGTAACATTCATTCGAAAGGACAGTTTTTAAATTTCGTAGTCCCTAACAAGCTAGTTTCGACCTGGTAACACTGCTGGTGGCAGCCAAGAGGCTGCCACAGCCATCTCGGCCACCACCAGTCAGTCTTGCTTGAACTGTGAGGGTAGAAGGACATATTTTCATCACTCCTCTTTTCCTGTAATTACCTATATGTACAGTACGTAGAGACGACAGTGACATTATATTTCATATTGTTGTGTTGAAAAATGTGATTCTGACATGTTTTAAAATGAAAATTGACTGTGAAAACTTACTTAGATTAGATATGTAAATATAGTGTAAATAGTGTAAAAGTGAATTTTGAGTCAATGTCATTGTGAGGTGGCTACCCATCCTTCATATGTCATTTTAGTCTTCAAAAATACATCAGGAGACAGCTATGGCCTGCTTCACCCGAGCGATTTCCTCCACACGAATTTTTCCGTGCGATTTAGAAATTAATTGAGTTAATTAAATGAGACCATTCAGACACTGTCTGCGTGATAAAAATGATGATAATAATGATGATAATAATAATGATAACATTGATGATGATGATGATGACAATGATAATAAAAAATTCGCTCATGTGAAGCGGGTCTAAAGGTTTGTACTTCAATATCATGTATAATTTATTTATGTATCGTGAGTGGTTTACAAGTTATTAGCCATCAAATGTGTTGTTTACATAGTGACCGCGAGTGCGAAGACACAAGTTGCCGCGATAGATAATGCCCATGGCTAGGTGGTTAGGTTGTTTCTAAGGGCTATTTATCATGTGCATAATAAATGACAAAAAAAGCTATCACCATCAAATGTGTCTAAAATTTGTCACCCAGAACACAACTGTGTCTTACACTCAGACACAAGTACAGTACAGTACAGTACTGATTAAGTCTGTTACTGGCAACTTGCCCATATGTAAGCACTCCTTTAAGATGTCAAAGGTGTATGTGTGTACAGTGTATGTGTGTTGGTGATGAATTAATCCTTATTACTGGTATGGTGTTACATACAATGTTGGAATAATAAAAAGCAACAAATGATGTGTTATGGGATACTAACCTTACGAACCCTGGCTTGGAGGTCCTGGACAAACATCTTTCTTAGGTTGTGTAGTGTTTGTAGTTCCTTGGCCACAGTGTCCTCCAGTCCCTTCAGGTCATGGTGAGCCTGTTCACGACGCTCATTCAACAGACTGTGGAGATAACATTAGTCATGTTACTTTCCAGGAAGTGACATCTACTGTATACCAATTACCCCTGTACACTATATAATTTGCACAAGGCATTAGGAAGGCTGCAACATAACATAAGATGCTTGATCATGCTGCCACCTGAGACACAGAGCATAATAATGGTTAACATGGCCTTCCATTAGAATAAAGAAAGTGAAAGATATAAACATCACCACTGGTTCAGATCTACATGTAGTTATCAGTATACAGTGTTCTGTATTAACTCCTTCAGTACAAGGATGGACTTTATGGTTTTACTGCGGCTAACAGAAAAATTAGTTGACACAGAAGTGGAGAAACCCCCATAGCCAATGGGTTAAGGTGGAGTGGAGAATAGGAAAAAAGAAGTCATAGGGGAAGGACAAAATGCCTGACACAATGTCTATGTTTAAATAGTGAGTAGACAATTTGTATGTAAGTGTGTGCTTGGGAGAATGAAGGGAGGCAAGGTCTGAAGTGGCTTAACTGAGAAAAGAAGGGGGGAGTAGATAATTAGTTAGACAACAGAGTACAGTACAGTCATGTAAAAGACTTAATTCCTCCAAAGTATGCCAGGAAACAGGCTCAGATGAACAAAAACAATGGTGGCCTGTTGCTTGTAATAGCTTGGAGTCAGTTGCTCCAGATTTATCAACAATGCACTACCTCCTTAATTCCACATTCAATTGTCACATTCTGTCGGACACAACTTTGAAAGCATACGTTTCTTATCAAATATTAAGATCAATCCCTGTGAAGGTTCCACACTACAACAACAATTCAAAGTGGTGCAATTCTGACAGCCAAGCAGCCAAGCCAAGTGACCAAGCAGTCTACTAATGCAAATAACAACATACAGTAGTCATAAGTGAATAATATTCATATACAGTACTGTATATACCGTAGTATAATTATGCTTATGCCTCACAGGTAAAACAAGCTCAGTATATGAAAGAAAACAATCATAATAATAAGTATGCAAATGGAAACTGCATACTTCAAAAAATGCTAACAACAATTAACTAAAACCAAATGTGAAAATTATGGGAATCCGCCAAACATACACTTGTGCATACAGTCACCTTTCTGTTCATCATACAGGGTGGTGTAGTGTTTCAATCAATGAGGTGAGTATGTTTATATGTTACACCTACCCTGATAAGCACCGGGTTTTGGAGAGGGAAGTTTCACAACAGAGGTGGCATAAGTGCAATTTTACCTGATGCTCCTATTCTCCAGTTCTCATACTTCTGCCATAAAAACAGCATACAGTACAGTATAGTATTACATAATACCTGTGTAAAATTATTGCTAACACAGAAGAATGCCAGCCAAAGAAAGGAATTAAAAAACAAATCCTTTATGAAATTTATGTCGTATTTGTAAACCAGCAAAGCCAACCACATGTACAGTCATGGGTCATCATTTGTGCACACCAATGTTATACAGTACTTGGAGTTAGAGCAAACTGTTCTTTTCTGTGAAGATATATCGTGTTATTTCCATGATAAATACACACATGGTACTCCTACATTCATATGCAGTTATGTGAATAACACAGTAACCTACTGTTTAAAAAGTATAGCTTCCTTTAACTCCCCTGTCTGTCTTGTATGTGTAGAAATTAACACCTGTGACTAAACCGTAACTGAGAGGGCCGAGCAGGTGAGGTGTGTCAGTGTGAGGGGAGGTGTGCAAGGTGCAGTGTGGTGGTGTGAGGTCCTCCCCTTTGGACTCACCTGCCACAGTCCACCCGGGGGGTCCAGTGTCGCAAGCTAATAGTGTCGCGAAGAAGAAGAGAGACGCCATTGAGGTGCTGAGCCCATCGAAACCCAGCATTACTGAGAAAATGGCAACAAGCCCAAACCTCAGCCTACTAGCCTACTGATTGACTAAAAAGATTGTATACGACCGGGGAGGAAATTATCTTCACTTGTTTTTAAATTAAATGTCTACTGTATATTGTTACTGTAACATCAAAAATTACAAAGGAGAAGTTTAAATGTAAGATTAAAATCCACATGGACCTCAATCTCAAGATGAAGCTCCCTGAACCATTATGTTCCATGCAAGAGTATAAGAAACAATACCACACAAGTGTATCTGGTTTTCTTGAATGTGTGCGGAAGTTAATATTGAGTACATGTTTAATGGAATACATTTACTAGATTTAATTTTCATGAATCTGGGCCTATGACTGATATACAGTACTAACAAATGAAATAAAGTAATGGGTATACAGCTCTCTTAAATTCAAAGCCTTCACTAGCATTAGGGAGAGGGATATCAGTTTCACATTTGTAATTGAAAAGACAACTCATGGAATTTTGTGAATAAGATCTAGCAAGCCAACAGAATGTTTCATGTCTGTTTGGATGTAACTTTCTGTATTGTCTGACGTAGCAACACACAGACATACACACAAAACTGTCACCTTGATCTCTGATATCTGTACTTGAATCTAATTTAAATTTTTTTTTAGCTATTGTAACTTTGTAACTCTGCTTGGTAGGATAAATAGGTACAAAAGCATCATGCAGTAACTTTACAATATTAGGTAGTAATTTAACTACAGTATATATATATACTACCAGTAAATACTGTACAGTATACTGTATTATACCTGTATATATATTTTTACTAAATAAATAATATGAAGGAAGAGTAGGAAGAGTTTATGAATAAAAAAAGAACACACAAGTACCAAGCAACCAGAGAGGTAGAGAGAATTGAAAAGTTTGCAACATAGCAGAAGATACACAGCATAGAGACCAAAATACAGTTTAGGTATATAATTCAATAATGCAAAAACTATTATAGTACCAAGCCACATAGGACATTTGGTGCTATAATGCTACAAGAAAATGGACAAAGGATATAGTTTAGTTAATGATTATAAACTGAGGTATAGCTTCCTAAAATATCAATGGACATATACTGTATGTTGTCAACAGCTTGCAATATTTTGTTTACTGCAAAGAATTGCATATTTTCAAAATGATATCATAGTATGACCTTCTATAATGATATTTTATATATAAAAAAATATAAATGTATTCTTCCACTCTGAATTTCAGCTAATTTGTTGTCACAATATACATTTACTCAAGCACTCAATTTAGTATCACCGACATGTTGTTCACTCCATGGAAATATTCAACAGGGAGTGGCCATGAATAAAGTAATGAAGTTTCCTTAATTATTCTATCCTTAACCTCACACACTTCTACCATGTAAATAACTATTTTCTTTTGCTGATAGTAAAATATCATGTCAACCAGAGCTAGTAACAGTAAATATTTCAGCCCACTCATTAATTTTGTTCTACAAATAGTGTAACTATCACAAGAGGATGTGAGATGTGAAAATGGACAACAGTACTCTTGTGAATCACTCTACAAAAAGATATACAAACAAAACTGTGAGAATAGACATTTTAAGGCTTGTACAGGTTGAGGCAGTTTCATAAGCATGTCATCACTCAGATTCAGTAGATGTTCAAGTGGAATTTTACTGAACAGTACAGTACTTCCTTCAAATGGTTGTCCTGTGGTATTTCATACTTTTGGGCATTAAGTCATTTAAGTCAGTGTGAAGTGTTCAGATGTTGTAATTAAAACTAAAGACTTGAGTATTGATACATTCCCTACAAACCTGAACAGGCCCCACAGACTGTTGCAATAGAAATCCATGCACAGTGAAAACTATTTGTTGACACTAATATGTAACATCAGCTGGATGGATATGTGAAGCACAAATTGTGATATATGTACTGTATATCTAGTCATCTAGTGTCTCAACTGAGTAGTGTTAAACTTTAAGAACAAAGATGGAGACAATTTCCACCTGGTGGTTACATATCACTTGAATTTTAATAAAACAAAGAAAGAATAAAATGCAAATAACAACAAACTGTGCAGTAATGATGCACAGTCAAAGCTCAATGTCCCAGAAAACCTCATCCCATGGATATTTAAGGCTGTGTACATGAAAACTCTATGGCTAGATATTTCTTACTTTATGTTCTGACACTGGACATATTATGCTTCACAAAGCCTGTCACCAAGGCCAAGGTTGTCAACAATCCACACAAAGCCTGTTACCAAGGCCCAGGCCGTCAACATCCCACAAACAAGTTTCATTGTACAAGGCCAAAGGAGTAAACACTGGCAGGACATTTGTTCAGGACTGTACAACATGACCACATCCTGTCACACACACACACATTATACTTACATCAGTTCATGGAGGCGTGTACTCTTTTCAGCCTCCTCTGCCTTCAACTTGTGATGTTCTGCCTTTAGTGCCTCGTGCTCCACACTCAGCTTTTGGTTTTGGCTGCAAGGTAGGAAAGTAGTGAGAGTGAGCAAAGTATTAAATACTCATACCATATATACTTATAATATACTACTGTAGTAACCACATTTTCTGGAAAAGTGAGGAGGATATAATTATAATTTCTTTAAGAGTACAGTACTGATCATTTCCTTCATGAGTGAGCAGGGTACTGTAAGGTATGAAAAAAAGATATACAATAACAATCAACACTCATTCAATAGTGTACAAACAACTTTTTTTAAGGATAAATTTTTTATAATCATCATCATTCACCATATTTGAGATTTTATCTGTAGCTCCTATTCACAGGTTAGATGTTCAGTGAGTCTCTTCTATTCTCCCCACCCTTGGCTCTCATTATTTATAAAGTGTCAGGAATAGTAAATGCAATAGTAGGCAACATAACTGTGTGTCAATGAAAGTGTGAGTATAAACAACAATGACTTGTACTTAAGTGGTTTTTTTCATTAACAGCCATCTTACAAGGGAAAGAGAGGGGGACAAAAATAATACAAAGTCAGAAGAGAAAGAGAAGGGGAAAAGAGAAAGGAAATAAAGAAGAGAACATAGAAAGGAGATAAAAGCAAACAAGGTGACTGGTGATAATATAAAATGAACAACTATCCCTATGGATAATAAAAGACTTACTCCTTGAGGTCCTCCACCAGAGCCTGCTTGGCATTGATCTCCTGCCTCAACTGTGCCACCTGTTTCTGATGAAGGTCTCTGTGTGCATCCAGCTGCCTCTCCACTGCCTCCTGTGTTAGACCCTCAGATGTCACCAGCCCTGATGCTGCCTTCAGTTTGGCTACCTCCTCTGTCAGGGAGTCAACCTGAGGGGGCAGGATGGGTGTGGATGAAGGGTGTGGTGAGTAGGTGAAGTATTAAGGTAAGGCTTGTACAATATCATGGTTCCATTAAAGGAGGGAAATCCAACAGGCCAACTATTTAGAGTTCTCCAACACAAAACCTACAGTACTGCTGTACCTGTTCCTCAACTTTGTGTGTCATTGATTGTATACCTTAGATACTTAAATATTACTGTGTATATATTCAATATATAAAAATGTAGCTATTATTGGGGGTGGTCTTCAGTTTGCATAAAGACCACTACTGTACCTGGTGGGTTATGAACCTGCACAATTCTTAAATCTGACCTTGAAAGACATGGATGTGGGTGAGCAAATGCAGGCCAGAGATTTAGGTGATAGATCAAGGATGAAAGGTGCAGTTCTGGAGTGTGGGTGATGAGCAAAGATAAGAATTGTTAGTGATGGGCAAGGGTGTGGGATTTTAAGTGAATTATCTCGCTTTTTCCACTTCTAACCTTGTCTTAACCCTTACAACCTTACCTATTCCACTTCAGACTTCTCCCAATACCTCAACTCTTTGTCGTGTTGCTTCATAGGGACCTCCACTCCCAATATAGACTGCAGGGTCTTCTACTCTATTCATCTCTCTTGCCTCACTTGTTTCATCTCCAGCCTCTAGTTCCTTCCCACTACCATTTTCACCACCACTTAACTTACTCTACCTATTGTACCTCTAACCCTTAATGTCTAGGTTATTCCCACTAACCCCCTTCCACAACACCTCACCTGTTCCTCCAGCTGTCTCTTGCGGACCTCCACTTCCATCATGGACTCCTGAAGGGTCTTCATGCGAGCCTCATGCTGGGTGATGAGCAGACGACACTCACTCACCTCATGCTCGTACTCATCTATCTTTTTGTTGCAGTCACCCTGTAGGAAGCAAGAGATAATGAGTACATACAGGCATTTTCACACATGAGATATTTATTACCTGCAATAATAGCTGATGACAGTCCCAGGTAATATGGTACATTCAGCCACAAACACAAACATTTTGGTGTGAGACCAGTTACTTCAAACATTAAAGTGGAGATTTCATTATATGGTAACAGAATACAGTATTGGAGTGGGTTGGGGAGGAGAAGGATGGACTGGAAAATGGTGAAGATGTCGGAGTCCTATGTTAGTTTTCTGTTATTGTGGCTATTCTCATATCCAACAAATATGAATTATAGTACTGTATAGGATAGTACCAATCACCATCACCAAGCAACAAAAAGGCACTATCCTTATTTTTGTGCATTTTTGATAATTTTGACAAGTCATAAACCCAGCCTAAAGAAACCTGTAGTGTATATCTCATTCTCTAACTCATATATTATTACAACACATTCCCCTTATGGCATTCTTGTTATCCTCAACTTATTAGGGAAGGTTTATGGTCGGATGGAGTACATTTGAATGAGGCCGACATCACAGGGCATTTTATCTCTTTATCCCTCAACAACCCTCATATTAGCTCACTTAATTCCTCACTGATCTGGACCCTAAATGAGTATTGGTATGTACAGTATGGTGTTCTGACCGACCTGGAAGTTCTCTAAGGTGCTGCAGCGCTGGACCAGGTTGCGTACCTCACTCTTCATCTTGGAGACATAGAGGCGTGCCATTGTAAATTCCTCCTCCAGCTTGTTGGGGTCACCTGTGTTCTTTGTAGGCAACACAGATTTCATGTCAATATATCTTTTTCACTTATGAAATTTTACCAAATATAAATGAAATGAACGGACATTATGGCTTTACACGTAATAATCAGAAATTGCCAGTACAGTCCTGTAATTCCAATTGTTCAATGGTTTAAATGTCTCCAGCAATACATTAATCAAAATGGAACTGTTGACTACCTCCACTGGTTCATACTCACCTTAAGAGAAAGGTCAGATGCTGTACCTCCTACCACATGACCCACTTCTCCCAGGTCAGTAAGAAGGGAACACAGCATTTCATTCATACGTCGTTTCTGATGCACAGAAGAGTCCCGCACCTGCTGTAGCTCACCTTGCATAGTCACCAAGGCAGTCTGAGAATACAACAATACAGTATAGTGTTACACTTCATTCATAATAGTAAACTACATAGGATTTATATTCCAGAACAATCTTTTCATTACACTACAGCCCTTTATTTTAGTCCATTCCTATGTATACTGACAACATCGGATTCAGTACTCAAGTTAAGTCCATTATACCATTGGCCAGACCACCAAGGCACTGAGAGATATCTCCATCAGAATAACCACTGTTCACTTAATATTCAAACTAATAAATGGTTCACATGGTGAGACAAGAGGAAACTCAGGATGTTTTAATATATTATAAACAAGTGGGCCATAGGTGGGAACTGAATTATGAAAACACATATTACACCAGATGTTATATGTTTGTCAACTAAGCTTATAAACATGTTAAAATCTCCATTTAATCTCCCACCTGCTTGTCACTCAACTCCTCATTTAGTGTCTCATTTTCCTTGCACTTGCTCTCTACTTCTTGGCTCTTTTGATCATAGTTGAGTGCCAGTTCCTCCAGGGCCTGTAGCACCTCCTTCACTTCATCCTTAGCTGAATCATTCTCAGCCTGGATCCTGGACATCTCTGTCTGAAGCACTTCGTAGTCTCGGCGTGTGGCAGCAATCAGCTGACGAAGAAGAAAGAAATGATTATAATTATCACTTATGCCTCAGTTCACAAATGCGTGAACTCAGTGGCCAACAAAAACCAGCTTTAAATTTACACCGAATTGTGCAGGCCACCATTATAAGCAGGGAAAGGCTCTAAGTCATAAGGAAGCTGCTTGTTGCATAATGCATACCATCATTCTAAGGTGAACCTCATCTCAACAGGAGTTAGAAAGGAGGAAGAGCAGCCTTTTGATAGAAGATCAAGGCAAGGATGGACAGTAGAACAGTTGAAAGTGATTACTGTACCCGTAACAAAAAAGGCATCTACCTTCCTTGTTGTCTTAATTTGTTTGAGCAGGACAGGTTGGCAATAACTTTATTTTCTATTTCCTGTGCCAACTTAATGATAATCAAAACAGGACACAAATACCTATCAATAGCATATTCAGATGGTGTATTACTGTGTGACTGATAAAATAGTGCATTTGTCACGGCATTGTATTTATTGGTTGTGGAACTAGCACAGCTGGATTGCTATAGAACACACCCCTTCTCCAGCCCAGGCCTGGGTAGGCCTATTTCCGGACTAGAAGGGTCTATTCTGTGAAGAACATCAGAAGTAAAATAAATTCAAATCTGGCGCTGTACTGATATGGGAGCCACCTGGTGGTGGCCTCTAGAGGTAGTGGCCCGTGCTTGGGTTGGCGCACTGTCCCGCTCAGTCACTTAAATGAGTACTGAGGGAGAATGGATATCGCATCGGGAGGCAGGTGGGACAGTAAAAGCTGTGCTGGTTCCACAACCAATAAATACAATTTAAGTGGCTGAAAGCTGAGACAAATGCACTATTATTGGTAAAGTGGAACCAGCACAGCTGGATTGCTATGCATGCGATGCGGCCGGTGGGAGGCAAGAGGTGAAGCCATTATTCCCCAAGAGTAAGTGAGGCGGCAAAGCCAACTAATCCAGAGCGGATAAGCTGCGGGTAATCCCGTTAAAAGTTACCCGAGGCCCTAGTACCTCTCAGACCGAGGGTCGGGAATAACCTTACTGAGTTAATATGAACTCAGGTGAATGATGACTATGCTGGGATCTGGATGGCAAGGGTATCCATTATGCACTTTATTCTTGTACTCATGAGCCATTCCATGTTTATTTGTATTAGATTAGACCTACACAACTACAAACACAAACATCTATCCAGAGGTAAATGCACATATACATATACTGTACACAATGAAACAAACTCTTCCTTTCTTTTTCAGCCTTGTCTAAATTTTTCTTTAACCAGGATAGTTGTCTCACCTCCTCTTGCTCCAGCATCTGCTCCTTGAGTTTCTCAGCCAACTGACTGTGCTGATTGATTTCTTCATCTTTCTCATCCAGGCTGAGGTAGAGCTGTTCTCGTTCCTTCTCCCAAGCATCACGCACCTCATTACTCATCGGTGGTGCTGCAGGTTTCTTAGGCTCTGTGGGTCATGAGTGTGTGTAAGTCCATACACAAAGGAAAATCAACTGTAGGATATCAAGACCAATCACAGATTATGATGTAAAGCCTCCCTTATATTCTGCTGTATATATACAGTGGCAGCACATGTAATCAGATGTGCCAAATGTCTCCACAAGTACTCAAGGAATTAAATGTAACTGTACTTTCTGAATTATTATTCTGAACTATTAAAGTTAATTTAGGCTACTCAGTTACAAGAACTGCCCAAATCAAATAATCAAGTACAGTACCAGCAAGAAGCAATTTCTGTCCATGAACAACATGTACAACAAAGAAATACATATCATACCTTCCACAACTGATGAGACCATAGACTTCTCCATATCAACAGAGATTTGCTCCTCCGATGACACCTTCTCCCCACTGCGCCACCTGGCCAGCTCTGCCTCCATACGCTCCACCTGGGCCTTCAGCTTGGTGCTCTGAAAGAATGTTTAGTAATTTGTAGCTTTATTAACACTCTCCAACTTTGAGTTAGAAATTCTGAATGACCTGAGATAATTGAATACCAGCAGTGCTGAACATTTTTAGTACAGTTTTAAATGAACCATTTAGATTTACAATTTCTTCTACACTCTAACCTTGATCTATGTATCCCTCACCTTTTCCTTCTCCTTGTTGTACCTCCTCTTCCATTCCTCAGCCGTCAGTTCCTCATTCACACACACACAGTTTTTGATGGTCTTGGCTCTGAACAAGGATGGACATAACATTTTTTTTTATCTTTTAGAAACCATACTTGTAGTGCACAAAATTAACTCCAGCTTCATCTTCATTATAACAAATAAATCAAACTGCAAAAAACATAACTTAAACCATCAAACTATGGCAGGTTTCTGAAGTACCACAATCAACCCCCCTCCCTCTAAAAAAATACACAAACCAATCACGTAACTTTCTTATTGGAAGTCATTACCAATTATGAGCATGTGTTGCCTACCTCTTTCCAAAGTCAAGGGTTGACTTGGTCTCAGCCTCATTGAAGCTGGCAGGTGAGGCGCAGATGACTATGGTGGTTCGAGCATTGCCCCCGAGACTCTCCTGTAGGATCCTCGTCAGCTTGGAGTCACGGTACGGCACGTGCGTCTGTCAGGGAAGGGAGAGTTTAGAAGTTAGAGTTCTATGGAGGGGTAGAGGGAAGAAGAGCGGGAGTGATGACAGGTGCTGGATGTAATGCATAAAGATAGGCAATATAAGACAAAGAGAAAAAAGAAAGGAGATATAAGATAAGGAGAAAAAGAAAGGAGTTATTAGAAAAAGAGAAAATGAAAGGAGATATACATGTAAGATACAAAGAAAAAGTATGACTCACCTTTCCATCAGCGAGAGCGGCGATAACATTACCGAGGGCTGAGAGGGATTTGTTGATGTTTTTGGCTTCATCCAACACCACTCCTTCTGCCCCAGTCTTGCCCACCTATACCAAACACAAATAGTATGCGTTAATCATCAACCGGTACAGTACTACACATGCCCTACAATATTTTTAAGTTGTATTCCTATATCAGTGTTTAAAATGCAAAAGAGGCAGAGTGGAAAAAGAGACGGACTGCGAATGTCAAGGACCCAGGTTCGAATCCACGAGAAAACATCTGGGATTTTTCAGAGGTGAACTGGGTCCAGCTGTTCGTCAATTATCCTGGCTACGCCGACACATCATGAAAAAATACCCCCTACATCAGGGGTCTTCATTGTGCAGCTCGAGAGCCAGTGGTGGCTCGCAATGACCTGATTGGCGGCTCCCAAGAGAGAGAGAGAGAGGAGAGAGAGAGGAGAGAGAGAGAGAGAGAGAGAGAGAGGGAGAGAGAGAAAAAGAAAATCATCAGAGAAAAAGTCCAAAGTATTAGATATAAATTGGATCACTATGCCATATCAGATTTATCATTTAATAAAATTGCTAATGGGAATAGGCCTAGTGGCCCTGGCAATTCTTTACTTTTCATAATTATTCAACACAAAGAGAAAAGGAGAAACATTAAATGAAGGTTTTTTGTTGTTGTATTATTAAAGTCAAGAATTTCAGTATAATTTATTAATAATATATTGTTACTAGTCTTGTTCTATAAATCTGTGGTTATGGAAACCCACAAAAATATATAATTTAGTTCCTATATATATTTTTTCCTGCGGCTCTCACTCTGAATATGTCATGAACTTTTGGCTCTCGTGAAAAAATTAGTGAATAACACTGCCCTACATCGTTGTCAACTCACAAGATGCTGTGAGTGACGGTGTAGCTGCTCTCCCCTGATAGTGACACGTATAAATAAGGTGTCGTCATCTAGTGGGGCAGTAGCGAAGCTACAGTACCAACATCACCACGAAGCTCCACCGACTCATCTGGTGCGACACCCAATAATCTCGGGACTTCGCAAGAGTCACGGGCTACTGATAGCCTACAGCCCCGAGGTTGAGGTATAAAAAAAAAAAAAAAAAAAAAAAATTTGCAAGAACATTTGTGGTGTATAAGATGGCGTGGTACTGGTATGACGGCTGCATTGTTTGTTCATGGAGTCATCGTATTGGTACCAAACCATCGTATACACCGTGAATGTTCTTAAATACGGCACATAATGCCTTGCACCCACCTTTTCTGAACCTGCCAGATCAACGAGGTAAAGTTTGCCAAGCAGTTTCTTCTGGTTCTCAATGTTCTCTTGTTTCACCTGGATGAGAAACACACTGTGCGACCGTGAACTGTGCTCGTTCATGTCTGTATAAAAAAAAAGGTATCAATAAGAACACAAGGAAAAGCGAAATGGTAATGATAGGTCTGGATTCATAGTGCCATATTCAAGAACATATGTGGTGCATACATTGGCATGGTACCGATATGACGGCTTCAGAGACAAACAATTGAGCCATCGTGCCGGGACCACACCATCGTATGCACCACAAATGTTCTTGAATATGGCTTCCAAAGAAAACCCGACAGATGTTCCAGACAATCCTTTCATTTAGTATCAAGCATTACAAAATTAATTTAGGGCACCTCTTATGTACACAACAAGCCCTCATTATCAGGGCTATATCAATTTTTCTTCTTACAGTAATATAAACATTGACATTTTTATAAATCCTTTATCTGAAACCATGTAGCATTCATATATAATTCTATTTCCGGACAAATGTTCATCTCTCTGTCGTTGAAATGAAATTACAGATTCAATATATATGCTCAGTTTTCAGGATTATTATAAATATACGAGCTCTGAAAGATGTAGAAGACCTGGGTAACCAAACACCAAAATTATCCATATAGTCTAGTTAGGCTACTGCACTTATGAAGCATTCAGACTATTATTGTATGACTGACGGTCAGATTATATCACATACCACTTAATAAATGCATCAACTACTCAAAAAGAAAACAAAAAAAAGTCACATACCTGGAACACAAACCTTCTATTTTTGTAATTCAAACACAAACCCGGGGTGTGACAGACCCCTTTTTTGGGATATCAATAAACAGACTAATCCTCAAAGTTTATTATATCTAAAAATTTCCACTTAATAAACTACATCACTTCTTCAAATTCACCATCCCACTCACTTTCCTAACTGATATATTAATGACCCAAGAAACTGTAAATCAAAGTGACTAAGGGTCGATTCCACAGTGGTATTGGTTTGTTAAATTAGCTTCCTAACCAACCACACTTGTAAGACTTCATTATTTTCCAAAAGGTGAGCATTTTTTTTCACAAAATCTATTCAACAGTTAGATAATGATGACCGATGTATAGTTTACTCACCAAATTAATTAAATAATTCACCCATAAGGCATACAAACCAATACCAACCACTGTGAAATCGACCCTAAAAATTGACATTTTTTATTAACAAAATTTCCCAATTGCAAACAATTAACTTAACAGAAACAAGCTTCCTTGCAGACTATAATGAGTCCTCCCTGGTTCACATGGAGCCCTCTGGCAGCTAATCTCATTGTGATTTAGTAAGTGTGGTGTGCTGGATCCAAAACAAGAATAGACGAAAAACAAACAAAAGGAGCAGACACACACTACCACCACCACTAAATTATATAATAAGGACAGGCAGGATACGGAGCATACAGAGAGGGACGCCAAGATCGTGGGCTTGTGGCACTTATCGTAAAGAATAAGATACAACAATAACAACATATT
Source organism: Petrolisthes cinctipes (assembly GCA_033782935.1). NCBI lineage: Eukaryota > Metazoa > Arthropoda > Malacostraca > Decapoda > Porcellanidae > Petrolisthes > Petrolisthes cinctipes. Next base: position 9,449 of record JAWQEG010003508.1, on the reverse strand, counting down.
GTTTTCTTTTTTTGTTTTTTTGTCGGGCGTACACAACCCCGAGTTTGTGTTCCACGGTTAATAAGGCATCCACCGAGCCAAATAATGTGAGAACGATTATTTCGGTATTATTACAGAATAACTGGGTTTTTGGCTAGGATCGCGCAGTGTTACCACATCCGGCTAGGTCCTGGGAATTTGCCCCAGACACTTTATGATAGTTTACACCGGTTATATCCCGGTAGTTTGCCCAGGTTAGGTCCCGGTAGTTTGCCCAGGTTAGGTCCCGGTAGTCTGATGTTGTCTAGGTTAGGTTAGGTCAGGTCAGTTGAGGTCAGACTAATTTCCAAATTATGTTTGTAAAACGGGGCAAATCTCGAAAACGGGGCATCTCCGAAAGAAACACCATAGAATAAAAGTGTTTTAGAATGGTCCAAAATAGTGGGTAATGATACTAAAATACACAATATAGTGAACCCAGTTCTTCTGTAAATTTACCATTATTTCCTCCACTCAAGACCCACTGGTATATACTTACTGCACATATGAAGCATTGAGACTATTCTTTTAAGATTGTGACACTCAAAATATGTCACAAACCAGTTAATAAAGACATCCACAGAGTCATATAATGTGAGAGAGATTATTTGAATATATTTCCTCCACCTCAGACCCACTGGTATATACTTACTGGTGACGGCCACGTGTCTGTTGGACTTTCCCATCTCAATGACCTCAAACACTTCTTCTGGGGAGGACACGAACCTCTCAGTGGCACCCTTGACTGATGGCACCCTATTCTTGTCCTCGTGTACTGACAGATTCACCTTGGACACTGTGGGGGAGTAGGGGAAAGAAGAATGAATTATTTTATTATTATATTTACAATTCACCTTGAACACTGTGGACTATATATTTATAAGGTGGCATTTGACCAAGATATTGCGTCGCCATGAAATATTAATCACGCAATCAATCCTTCAATCCTTGGAGTAGAGACACTGTTTTTCCTTCATTCACTGCTCCTCGTAGGCTATAGTTACGGATAGGGGTTTAATAAAATTATTTACTTTATTTCCTTCACCAATAAATGAACACTCCTTAATAATAAAGACATAGAGATGTTTCTACGAGCATACATGCAGTTTATTTAACAAATACATTTATGAATACACCAACTCAAACAAATTTATATCCACCAGTGTAAATAATCCGTACTCAAACTTCGATCGGAATATGAGACTTTTTTTTAACCATATAGCCAATGTAGCCATATAGGTTTGAACCATATAGGTTTTGATTCATACTTCGTACCCTGTGACTTTCTATTTCTTTCCTGCTTTCTGTCACACCTCTCAATCACCTTTTTATGGCGCTATATGACCTCGCTGTTGCGGCGTCTAATATCAATGAATCAATCAATCTTACCCTGAGAAGGAAACTAAACTCATCATGGGCGAGACAACAATAACGACATACTCCTTTACACAACAAAAAGCCATCCGTCAACTACACCTAATTACATATCCAAGCACTGTCTTTTCCCTGCCATTAGTTTTGCCATTGGAGCTGAAAGAAGATGAAGATTCTTGGCACAAATACAACAGAAAGAAAGAAAAAAACAACGAAAATATCTTCTGTATACTGTGATAGAAATTTAAATGGTTCAGTCGGTCCCGATATCCTATATGGTTTATGTGCCAGCAACCTCTATATATGAATAAACATAATACGCGTGGGAAACTTCTAAGGCAACGTTTTGCAACAATTTTTTAAGTGAAAGGAAGCAGTAGCAAACAATTCCTCCTCATACAGTGCTATTATATGAGAATCACTTGTAGCAAAGCATTACTCACCATCCAAGAGGTCCCGAATTTTGTCCATGTAGATCTCGAAGTAGGATACCTTGATGTGGAACTCGAGAGCCTCCTCCATGTTATAGATGTGGTTAAAGATGTCGTGTACGATCCTCGGAATGATACCTGCATGGAATGGATGAGACGGGACGGGAGGCATGAAGAGAGAGAGAGAGAGAGAGAGAGAGAGAGAGAGAGAGAGAGAGAGAGAGCCTGCCTTGATATATAAAATCAATACTAATAAAATCTTCATGTGCCTGCGCGTTCGGTAAGCAGTCAACTAAATAATCTGTCATGGTAAGCATCATACACAGAATTTTTCCATAAATCAACTCCACCTGATCCGTCCCAAGAGACTGGCTCTAAAACATGAACTAAAATTGCACCTGAGCTTTACTGCAGAATCAAGAGTCTTCTCAAGGTTCTCATTAAATTCGTTCTAATTCTATAAAACCAATTTCTCAGGAGCAACTTACGAACGCCCAGGTGATAAGAAACTTGATTAACTGAAGTCTGAAAATATTATTTTTTAAGAAGTGCAAAAGTTACAGTATGTGTGTGTGTGTGTGTGTGTGTGTGTGTGTGTGTGTGTGTGTGTCAAGTCGAGCAAATTAAATAAGGAAGTAATATATTTGTAACTTCTCTGTAATTTAATCAGAACATTAGCTGTAGACATAGTCTGTTGCAAAGTGCTTCATAATTTATGCAGGAATTACACACCATGCAGTCCTCATCGCGTCCATCCTCCTAATTCTAATTCTTCCCTCACCTTTTCCTGTCTCCCATCGATGTCTTAACTTATCCATTATCCCATCTATCCCTCCCCTACCTCCTGCTCCTCCTCTGCTTGCCCTCATCTTCCCTTCCCCTTTCCGGCACCTCCCTGCTCTGCCACGCCCCCTCCTTTCTGCAGAACTGTTCTGTACTCCATTACTTCCAAATGAGAGGTCGTCGTCACCCACTGGGATAAAACTCAGACTTTAAAATTTGAGCTTAGTAAACTTGTATAAGGCTCGTTGAGCAAACTTACTTAAGGGTTCGGTCAGAGGGGTAGAAATTCGCTTCGACTTTACATGCAAAATATTAAGAACCAAGTGGTGCTTAATGAATATGTAACGTTGTTCAGGTGTGTGTGTGTGTGTGTGTGATGGTACTGGAGGAGGAGGAGGAGGTATACACTGACCCTGGAAGGTGGGGTCGCCCAGTTTTCCCTCCATGGTGTGGGTCTTCCCCGAGGAGGTCTGGCCGTAGGCGAAGATGGTCCCGTTGTATCCATTGAGCACATCTGTATCAGGGACAAAAGTACAACATATTAATTTTGCACTGATATAAATTACTGTGCAAACAAAAGAAATGCACCACATTAATGTGTACACATATATAAATTACAGTACAGACAAGAGACATTCCGTAATTTGCTGTATGTGAGAAGCTAGTCAGCATCAATCAGCGCCTATCACTGTCAGCACCAAGGATGGCCTGCTGACTGCCTAATCTGGATTATTTGGAGTGGGGTGGAGTGGCGTGGAATGGAACGGAGTGGGGTGGAGTGGAGCGGAATGGAATAGAGTGGAGTGGAGTGGAGTGGGATGAGGTAGTTGGATGGGAGCTGGGTGGGGCTAGGGTAGAGATGGCAAGCAGTGATGGATGGGGGGGGGGTCTGGGTGGGGTTGGGGTAGAGATGGCAAGCAGTGATGGATGGGGGTTGGGTGGGGTGGGATAGAGGAGACAAACAGCGTTGGATGGGCAATAGAAAAGGTAAGCAGTATGTGTTGGAAGGGGGTTGGGTTGGGTGGGGAAGGAACCAGTCAGTGTTGGATGGGGATTATTGTGATGTGTATATATTCTATTGAAGAGTTCGTTTAATTAGTGATCGATCACCTTCCCTCCTTCTGTGACGCCGGTAGCAGCATTGTTAATTACGAACTACAGGTATTCATATGGAGTACAACACACACCGTGAGATATATACATCTGTGCGAAATGAGAAGGCGAAAATTAGAAAGAGTAGTGAGTGGAAGACAGAATGAAGATGAATGAGATAATATATATAAGTGTTGACAAATGGAGGTATTATTGTATATTTGAACCATATAAACAAATATGAAGTGCTAAAAGTAGGATATTATCAAGAACGAATCATAGCTCAGGCCTCTACTCCACATACACGTAAATAAACTACAAATAAAAGTTGTTATCGTTAGAAGAGAAACGTTTCTTCCCCTTATAACGGTACGGTTGGTTGGTTGGTTTCCTATCTGAGCTTAGTCACGTTCTGTTTACACGCACCACATAGAGGAACTGGTGTAATATTTGTGAGGTTATTGTACACAAGGCTGGGTGGTGGTGGTGGTGGGTTAGAGAGATTAGAAGTTAGGGAAATATAGAGAAGTTCAGTAAGGTAAGATAGAAGAGACAAGTAGTTTAGACAGGAGGGAGAGTGAGACAGGAAAGAGATAAGAGGCAGGTGAGACATGAGGGAAAATGAGACAGGTGAGACATGAGGGAGAGTGAGACCGGCGAGACAAGAGGGAGAGTGAGACAGGTGAAACATGAGGGAGAATGAGACAGGTGAGACAGAAGGGAGAGAGAAGCAGTGAGGTGAGAGAGCCTG